>WSYH01008420.1:7023-29205 GCA_036426205.1 Ascaphus truei | reverse complement strand
TATTCAATTATAGTGTCGATAATCTCCCGTTGAAAAAAACTTTTTTCCATGTTGCCTGTACAGAGATCACAAAAAAATGTACATTACAAATCGAATAAAATGAACTATTAACAAAAAGGAAAATCGAGGAATTTCTGTATCGTGAAATATTACAATGGGCCTTCTTCCAAGTCAAGAGAGAGCACCCCACACATGGACCTTCAGTGGGTGCTTTGGATGAGGCTTCAGGGATAGCCTATTTTTTTTTGTAGAAGGCAAAAGTGCAAAATCTTTCAAGGGCCACTGACGTTTCATCCATAAATATTACATCCTGAAACGATTCCCCACTATTGATCCATGCTTGTGCTTGCACTCTCTCTTGATCCTGTTTGGCTCCCTTATCATTGGATACAATCTTAATGAAAATATATAATTGTACAGACACAGTCTGGCCAATTGGGCGTACTGAACAACACGTTTGCATTATACAATATTACAATAGTACAGTAAAACACCTTACTTGACACGTCTATACTTCCATTCCAAATCGCATCTCATTCTCTTTATGCTGGATTCAGACATTGTCAGGTTATGATCTTTCAGCAGAAGCGTTCATCATTTGTGTTGCTAATTTCATCCACAACCCGCTTTGCCGCCCTATGGTTATAACAAAATGTGAATGATTAACGAGTACTGTAAATAAAGTACAGTACTACGGTCATTTTTTTAAAACATTGAGAACACTGCCTGTACTTACCCATGCATAGAAGACTGCCTATGCACATGCATGTACTTACCCATGCATAGAAGACTATCGTGCACATATTTTACCCATTACCATTAATTTAGTTAACAGGAATGATTGAAAAGAGTCCAGTATAATGTACAGTACTTATTCTGTTCTCACTGTGCAAATCCAATTGATACTTTTAGTCTTTCCATGTGCATGAAAGCAGACAACTTTATGAGATACCTTGACGCCCGAGCGAGCTAACCAGGCTTGGAAATACATAATTCTGTATCCGTTCATGTACATCTCCCATATTCTAAGGCTGAGTTCTTTTGAAATAACTTTTTTCGGCATGGCTGCATTGAAAATATAACATGAGACAACGTGATTGGTGAAAAATCTGGCGCTAATTAAATACTAGTGATCACTTAAAATACAGTGACTATATAACACACATATAGTGATTCAGAATAATATAGTGCCTAAAAATAGTGGAATAGTGAAAAAAAGTATAATATAGGTTGTAACCCCCTGCTCAGACCCTCTGGAAGGGACTGTCTTCACTGGTCCCAGATGATCAATATGTATTTTCTCAACCCAGGGGGAGCATGTAGGGAAAGAACAACAAAGAAAAAAACACACTAAGTGCAAACAATTTAGTTCAAGGGTGATATATGATGCTTGGCCCCTGTGTGCTCCCTACTCACAGAAAGTTGGTAGGATAAGTGCAGTGGCGGGATATGTGAAGTCAGGTGGATATCACTGGACATATGCAGGAAGCAGCTAGAACTGGGATGTCAGTTGCAAACGTACATGGAAAGATAAAAACAGACCTCCATGGTGCAGATCAATGGTATAGGGATAAACTTTATATAGTATTAAAATGTGCACTCACAATGTTAAAAATCAATATATGCGTTATTCACTGTATAAGTGATAAGGAGTGTAAGGGTGGTTGCCGCAGCTCACCGCACCGCCGCCGTCTCGGATGGGCTTCTCCACAGTCTCCCCGTGGCTTCCTCTGCACTGTATCAGCGTGGGAATCTCCTCCAGCGATGTCTCTGACGCGATACGTCACTTCCGGTGGGCGCGATCAGCTCCGTCGCGTCACTTCCGGTTCGGCAGCAGATTGACAGCTTGCAGCACCAATCCTCTCACTTCCTGGGCGGGTCCACTCTACGCGTTTCGCCAATAGAATGGCTGGCTTCGTCAGGAGTCTCCTGTGAGGAATCCGCTCCTGGGTTTTGGCTGGAACTATCCTTGCAGAGCTGTGGAGTTTCCAGACAAACCCTCCCTTCTCCTGCAATCAAGAATCACCTGTTCTGGAATCTCACTGTGGTCTGCTTCATGCTGCTTGCTATGCAGCTATGTCTCTATTGGCTGCCCATGCTATTCAGGGCCAGCCCTTCCCCCCAGCAGGTGGCTAAGCATAATCCTAGTTCTCTTGGATGTAACTGTGTTTTCTACATGCTCCTGTGGCCTGGCTGCATTTCCTCCTTTTAGAGGCCTTCGTTGCCTGGCCTACCTTGGGCCAATCTGTTCATGTGCTGAAGCGCTGTATCACCAGTGCTAAATTCTTAGTTCCTGTGGCCTGCTGCATTTCTCCTTGCAGATGCCTTCGTGCTGCCCTACCCCTGTCCTCCTTACAGGGCCCTGTCTATGCTCAAGCGGCTCCACTCCAGGTTTCTGTTTCCAATGCTGAAGCTGCTTCGCTGAAGCACCACGCACCTGCCTTCCCATTGCTGACCCTTGCTTGTATCCTCGACCACCGCTCCTGTGCCACCTGCCTTGACCCCAGAATGCAGAACGTTTATGCTGCTTTCTCCAACCCTGACCTGGCTACCTCTGACCACAGAATACACACTTTGGACCCGGCTTCGTAGTCCAAGGTCGGTATTTTCACATCCCCACCTCAGCCACGCGGTCCGGTTCCGGTTTGTGGCGAGCACGACCGTTACAATCATTTGATTGAGCAAGACACAGCAGTAACTTAAATTGTAATTTGTTCCAGCATTTGACATACACACAAAGTAACACAATTTCCACTGAAAACACACTTACTGGGAACGGGGCTAGCAAAATAAATCTTCTTTAAAACGAAAAGTTAACAAATGACCTCTTTAGGAGCCCTTTCCAATGACCGGAAGGTACTCGTGAAAGTCCTGGAATGCAATTCGGCATGCAATTCCAGCTGCGACCGCTACGTTCTCAAAAAGGGGTGCTTAGAAAATTTCTTGAGTCAAAATCTTTGAAGCCGGCTCGCGTCTATTCCGTACAGAGCATCATTGAATTTGCCGCTGATGGTTTGGTGCTTGGAATCTGAGGTCCTGATTGGCTGCAAGGTTTCTTACAGGTTTTAGAGTCCCATTCAGAATCCACTACAACCAAACAGCGTGTGGGAATTCTCTTGCCAGCCAATCACCGATTTGCCGGTATTCTGAAGCCGGGTGGTTACCGATTTGGATTCTGCTAAGGGGCATTCACCAACCTGGCACCTCTGCCTCTTAGCATATCGAGCCCACCCACTGTCCAAGCTCCGCAGAGACTGGGCCGGGCAAATAGTCGCCGGACAGCCATTTGTTAGCCCAGGATGGAGGTACTCAGGTATAATTACTGTACTCCTCCTGTTATAACACCTTGGCATCCCTGAGGCTTTCAACTCCAGGTCTCGTGTAGACTCCATGGCATCAAGCTTGGTAGCCATCTGGTCTCTCGGAACCACGGACTTGGAATCCCAAAGCCACACATATAATGTTACAAGCATTCACATTTATTAAATAAAACCTTTAATAAAATTCTCTCTGCTTATGTGTCTGTCACGATGGACCCAGCTTATTACAACTTTTAATTACCGGGATCATTGATTGAGCCAGCAGAGAGATAAAAATAAATTGCGTTTATTCACCTAATGAACGTACACAACTATGTTACACAAAAATACAGTAAAAAGACACACTTACTTTGGAAACTGGGATAGCAAAACTAATCTTTCCTAATTGCAAACACACAGTAAAATATTCCAGGCCACTTTTCATTCCTGTGGCCTCTTGCTGTTGAATTCAGGCCACTTATCCTCTGAGAAATTTAGATGATTTACTCAAGAGGTGGAACTTCTCCAATGGGACTGAATCTCAGGTGAATCACACAAGATAGAACTGATGGACTCATGAAATACTCACATGTTTCTCTTAGAACTGATGCATCTTGAGCGGGGTTCAAATCTGTGATGGTGATGAAACTCCTCTTCACCCCAACCCCCTACTTCTTGATGTTACAGCAGAGAACACCTTCCCATGGCCTGCACAAGCTTATAATACCACCTTGCCAAACCCCCTTTGCTCAGTGACAGTATATCTGCTTCTGGTCAAAGAATCCCCCCAGTTGCTGGCCAGCTGTTTAACCCCTTTGAAGCTCTAACTTTTTGTATACATCCTGGAGGGCCTCTCCCCAGGGCCCCTTATAAGCTAGGCATTCGGTTATGCTTACTTGCCCCCCTGGAATGGTGGGTCATAAACTAGCCTCATTCCTTCAACATATCAAGCTTGGGGGATGGTTAACCCCCATTCTCTTTTCCCTTATTCAAAAACATTGTTTCCATACTTCATACATTATTTGATTTCCCCCCTGAGCCCTATTTTAATCAAACAAACCTCTGTCTTATACCTGGCTGGAGTGTGGGGATATACATTAACCCCTTGTGTCCCATTTTTACCTTTTCCTGCTCTGTGCTGAAGCAGGGCGTCCCAGCACCTCTGGAAACGGTAAAACACAAACGGCAATTGTCTCATATTTTGCACACAGTCACAGTAATGCATACACAATGCCCGGGCCCAAGAGCTGACACTCTAAGACCCCAAAACATGGGTCAGGGGTAACCAAGAGGGCTTGACCTTTATTATAAGCCTGGTTCTCCCTTCCCACGTCACACCTCCCCACCTCAATAGGAGGGCTTTGTGGCAACCACCTCCTCTGGTGGTCCCACACACCCAGGGACTGTTGAGGTTTTTGGCTCACTAGGGATATTCTGTGGGGAGAGTCCATCATCATGGCCATGCTGGCTGTCTTTCTGGTGTTGAATAGCAAAGTCAACATCCTGCAATGCCAGAATCCAGCACAGCACCTGGCCACTCTCCCCCAGACCCTCTTGCTCATTAGAGGCATATGCCACTTCCCTGGGCTGCAGTTTTCTGCTCAGATGCACAATGGGCGGTTCACCCCCCTCCTCGGCCCCCTGCCTGAGTCCACAGGCAGGAGACCAGACTACCAGACCTGAGAGTCGCTGTTGGGTCACGTCAGTCAGGGATTGGGTCACAGCGCTGTACTGGGTAACAGCCTTCCTGTAGTAACCTGCAGTGCCTAACACAACCTTACCCCGTTCTGGTTCTGGCTTAAAGTGCCCTCCACCCTCTCGGTGACCTAAGTACAGTACCTCTGCCATACTCACTACACACTTTGTAGGCTTCGGCATCAGCCCTATCTTCCTGATCCTCTGCAGCACTGCAGCTACAGAAACTAAATGTAAGTCCCACAACTTACTAACCACAGCAATGGTGTCCAAGTATGCCCTTGCAAATCTGTGCATCCTTTCCAGTTCCCTCTCTACACTCTCTGCTACCTCTGCTGCTACCTGATAGGCATACCTATGCAGAGGTCTCTGATCACCAGTCTCCACTGGATGATCCGGGCTATGTGTTTTGCCCATTCCCTCCCCATGTCTTTCTGTCTCCACAAGGGCTGGCTTAACCTCATGTTCCCTGGTTTGCTGAGGGACTGTTGCCACTGCAGTTGTGAGTGTCCACTCCTCTTGTGAAGCTTTAACTGCTTTGTGAGATTCCAAGTCCTCCAGCTGTGTCTCTGACAGACCGTCTGTCGGTAAACTGCAGCTTTCACACTCGGTAACAATCCTGGTGCATTGCTTGACCATGTTCGCCAGCGGCACTAAGCTAAATGACAGGGAGAACCTGCGCTTTTTCTGCCTTGTGTAACATGTGAACACTTATCTCTTGCCTTGGGAGCTCACAATCTTTGAGTTTACCCCTATGTTATAAGACCCCGCAGGATTTTATAACATATGCTCAATCTATCCCACACGCTGCCACCAGTAAATAAAGCTTGTCACGATGGACCCAGCTTATTACGACTTTTAATTACCGGGATCATTGATTGAGCCAGCAGAGAGATAAAAATAAATTGCATTTATTCACCTAATGAACATGCACAACTATGTTACACAAAAATACAGTAAAAAGACACACTTACTTTGGAAACTGGGATAGCAAAACTAACCTTTCCTAATTGCAAACACACAGCAAAATATTTCAGGCCACTTTTCATTCCTGTGGCCTCTTGCTGTTGAATTCCGGTCACTTATCCTCTGAGGAATTTAGACTATTTACCCAAGAGGTGGAACTTCTCCAATGGGACTGAATCTCAGGTGAATCACACAAGATGGAAATGATGAACTAATGAAATACTTAGATGTTTCGCTTAGAACTGATGCATCTTGAGCGGGGTTCAAATCTATGATGGTGATAAAACTCCTCTTCACCCCCACCTTCATGATGTTACAGCAGAGAACACCTTCCCCATGGCCTGCACAAGCTTATAATGCCACCTGGCCAAACCCCCTTTGCTCAGTGACAGAATATCTGCTTCTGGTCAAAGAATCCCCCCCAGTTGCTGGCCAGCTGTTTAACACATTTGAAGCTCTAAATTTTTGTATACATCCTGGAGGGCCTCTCCCCAGGGTCCCTTATAAGCTATGCCTTCAGTTATACTTTCTTGCCTCCTGGAATGGTGGGTCACAAACTAGCCTTATTCCCTCAACATATCAAGCTTGGGATTGGTGAACCCCCATTCTCTTTTCCCTTATTCAAAAACATTGTTACCATACTTTATACATTATATGATTTCCCCCCTGAGCCCTATTTTAATCAAACAAACCTCAGTCTTATACCTGGCTGGAGTTTGGGGATATACATTAACCCCTTGTGTCCCATTTTTACCTTTTCCTGCTCTGTGCTGAAGCAGGGCGTCCCAGCACCTCTGGAAATGGTAAAACACAAACGGAATTGCCTCATATTTTGCACACAGTCACAGTAATGCATACACAATGCCCAGGCCCATGAGCTGACACTCTAGGACCCCAAAACATGGGTCAGGGATAACCAAGTGGGCTTGGCCTTTATTACAAGCCTGGTTCTACCTTCCTACATCACAGTGTCTTTGTGCTTTAACTGGTATAAGTCTTCTGGTCCGGTGTCAGGGATAGAATATGTATATGTGTTCCCTACTCTTACCAGCCTTATCTCTGGCACACTGCACAACCCTGACTTTAACTGTACCCACACAATAAAATCCCTTGCAGCTTTTGAACATAGCTGGAGCACCCCCTGAAACCCTATACTAGGTTCAGGGTGACTAGGGCATGGTCTGGGCATCCCACCATCCCACCTTAAGTTAAGGACCCTGGGACCGTTCTGGGGATACCTTGATCCCCATCCCCTCTTTTTAATTTTTCCAGTTTGTGCTAAAGCAGGGAACCCTGGTGGTGAGTTGCAAGAACGTTTCCAGGGTAGGACTTTGACGGAGCACTGTACTTCAATGTGCCCGAGAATCTTACCTGATTCCTGGGTACATCTTTGGGATATCTCATAACTCGGGAACCCCGCTACAAAGCAGCAATCTGATTGAAGTTTCTCCGCAAAACCCACCCTCAAACTCACAGCCTCACAATCTCCACTGTCCAGCACCTCTGGAAAGGCAAAACACAGAAAATACTTAATTGTCACATAATTTCTACACTGTCTCAGTGATGCATACACGACAGCTGGGTCCAAGAGCTGACACACTAGGACCTTTACACTCGGATCAGAGGTAACAAAGGGGGTGAACCTTTATTATTGAAGCTGGTTACCCCCTCACTATCACACCTCTCCCCTCAAGATGAAGGCTCTGTTACGGCTGGTGGTTGAACTGGCCTGACACCTCTTGAGTTTGCTGCCTCACTGGGACTGTCCTGGTGTGATAGTCCATCCGCATTGCCATGCTCACTGCCTTTCTTGTGCTGGATGCTAAAGTCAAATTCTTGCAGTGCAAGTCTCCAGCGAAGCAGCTTGGCATTTCCCCCGGACACTCGTTGTAGCCAACTTAGATGGTTGTGATCAGTGATCACTGTAACTGTCCGGACATACAAATAGGTGTGAAGTTTCCATAAAACCCACACAATAGCCAAACATTCTTTTTCAATGGTGGCATAAGACACTTCCCTGGGCAGCAGTTTCCTGCTCAGAAAACCCACTCCCCAATTTGGCTGAGTACAGCACCGATACCATTGTCCCAGTCATCAGTCTGTACCAAAATTTTTTTTGAATAGTTTGGGGCAGCCAGGATAGGTGCACTGGCCAGCGCTGTAATCAGTACCTGAAACGCTGTTTCACAGGCAGGAGACCAGGCTCCCAGGACTGGGAGTCGCTTCTGTGTCAAGTCTGTCAATGGTTTAGTAACGGTACTGTACTGTGGGGCAAACTTCCTATAGTAGCCAGTGGTGCCTAAAAAATCCATAACCTGCTTCTTAGTCTTGGAAACTGGCCACTGCACTATAGCCTCAACCTTAGCTTGTTCTGGCTTGAGATGCCCTCCACCCACCCGGTGCCCTAGGTTCAATACCTTCGCCATACCTAGTAAACACTTGGTGGGTTTCAATGTAAGCCCAGCTTCCCTGCTATATGCACTAGGTAATCCCACGACAAACTAAACACTGCAATGTCATCCAGGTATGCCCTTGCAAAGCTTTGCATCCCCTCTAGCAACCTATTGACCAGGTGATGGAAGGTAGCTGGGGCATTCTTCATCCCAAATGGCATTACTAAAAATTCATAGAGGCCACTTGGAGTAATGAATGCTGACTTCTCCCTAGCCTCCTGGATCAGCAGGATCTTACAATACCCTTTGCACAGATCCATGGTGGTCAGATACTTTGCCCCCGCGAGCTCATCTAACAGCTCATCCATGCTGGGAATGGGATAAGCATCTGACACCGTTCCCGCATTGAGCTGCTGGTAGTCCACACAGAACCGGATGGTCCCATCTTTCTTAGGCACCAAGACTACCAGTAAAGCCCAAGGGCTCTTGGACAGTACCATTACCCCTAGGGCCAGCATCTCCTCCACTTCACTCTCTATACTGCCCTTCACCTCTGCTGATACACGATAGGCATGATTATGCAGAGGTCTCAGATCACCGGTAAGCACTGGGTGATCTGTGATATGTGTTCTGCCCGGCTTGTCCATGAACAGAACCCTATACTGCTCTAACATAGCCCTCACATGTACCTTCTGCTTTATGCTGAGCTGGGACCCTATCTCTACCTGCTCTACTGTTCCACCCTGCCTAGACTCCTCTAGGAGGTCAGGCAGAGCATTTCTCGCTGGGTCCCCCATTGGTGGGCTACAGCTAGCCAACACTGATGCCTCGCTATGTTTGAAGCATATTGATATGATAAGTCCTATTTCTACCTGTCTCTTCATTTAACAACATAGTTGCACTCATTCATCTTTCTGACAACCGTGTACGTTCCAGTCCCGGCACCATTAATTTGTTCTGACAAGTGGGCTTCAGAACAAGTTCTGCTGTTCTGGGATGGATACTGCTATGGGCATTCTGGTCATACCAAGTCCCAGCCTTCTTAACCTCGGTTTGCAGGCTATTCCCTGCCTGCTGTAATAGAAATAAATGCAAAGTGGGCTCTAATCTTTTTAGGCACAAGATGGTGATGTGAGAGCCGAAGACAGCGCTGATTGAAGAAGTGTGGCTGCGGTTGGGAGGTCTGTTTGAATTATGGGTATCCATTTCTATCAATTTGACCTCGTAACCACAAGTCAATTGAATAATTGGCGTGTGGTGAGATTTGAAGTGGTTTACCGATAAAATGTACCCGTACCTTGTTAGCCTTGTAACTTGAAAGGCAGAAAGTCTATTGCTGTGGGAAGTATGTCAAATGACATGAGAAGTAGGTGAACTTGGCTTCCCACAAGCAAGCATTTCAATTAAGGGTGCTAACTCGCGAACGGAGACAGCCAGCACCCTGATTTTTGGTGTGCAAGTGTACATAAATAAACCACTCACGTGCATACAAACATTACAGTTGTGGTACACCCAGAACATGATGTTTTAATAAAGTATGTAATACTGTGAATTTAAAATGTAAAGGCAGGAACTGTTTTCTGTAAACCCGGGAAGAAATCCTTTGGCGTGTAAATATGCTAAGGGTTCATGAGCTGAGGGTATTTACCTCCCTGAATTTCAAAGCGGTCCCGCTAAGTGGGAGCCTATAAGTCTAGGGAAAATGCAGGGATGAAAAGCCTCAGAGATCCAAGGTGTGAAAATGGCTGGGATGTTACTGAGTGCTAGATCCTGGCACCCAGTATGAGCTATTCGCACCTTGGAGCCAAACCCCAGACCCAGGGTCACCAGGAAAGGGATGTATTCTGGGTATGCAAAATCGCATGGGTGTCAAATGAGCACATGTGCTTTGCAGATCGGAGAGCCTTTTTTTGCCAATTTTGCAAACTATCGGGCAAATCAGGAATTGGTGGTTAAATGTTCCCACTGAGGGGATTGGGTGTACATGTTAAGTATAGACTTGTGAACCCTATAACTGTGCCCACCGGACTATCCCCAGTGTGTTCCAGATGCGATTCATGATGTGACTACGCTTTAAGCCGTATTTCAGCGGTAGCAGTTCCAGGATGCAAGGGGTTAATAACATTGCAACCAAGAATTTATCCCAAACTCTGGAATTCGTTAGCCCTGGTGACTTCCAAACGAATTCCTACGAACTTAACGAAATTCCTTTATTTGGCAAAGTTATCAGATAGGCAGCTTTCGATTTAGCCAACTGGACTTTAAACAGAGACTGCATTTCTTGCGCTTTCTTGCAAAGGACATTTTATTTTGTTTACCCATCCAAGTAAGTGTTGTATTAAGTGTATTCTTTGTCGTGTGTTTGTCTAGCAAGGAAATAAATCACAATTTATGTAGTCTCCTTGTTATGTTCAATCAAGAATTCCAAAAATCTAAAAAGTGTTGATAAGTTCGTGTCCACCGTGACAATGTACAAAAAAGGATACGGAATTTTACAGATCAAACACTGATTAGTTTCTTCGGGTTGCAATAGTATGTGTATGAAGAGTGACACCACAGGGTTGATACTGTACTGTAATTACTGTGCAGTAATTAGGACAGTACAGCTGAAGTGTTGTACAGTACTGTACTTTAGGTAACATTGTGGTTTGGCTGTACAGTCCCTGCAAAATTCTTCCTTATCATTAAAGAGCGTGTCCTCTGATAAGGGAGGCCAACAAGATAAAAAGAGTTGACCAAACATAGACATGGATCGAAAGTGGCGAGACTTTTCAGGATGTGATCTTTTCTGATGAGACAACTTTAACTCTTGAGAGATTTGCCACTTTTGCATTCCACAAAAAAGGACGGCTATCTCTGAAGCCGCAGCCCAAACACTAACTGAAGATTCATGTGTGGGGTGCGATCTCTAGACATAGACCAGGATGCATACTCATCTTTGAGAGTAAAATAATGCACAACGTCACATGCTGTAGCCTTGTGCACTGTACAGTACAACTGTAGTGTATTTTGTACCCTAATGTTACATTTTTCTTCTATTGTTCCAGGCATCATGAATAAAGTATTTTTCCAAGAGCAAATTGTCTCCCGCATTGTTGAATACATATAGGGGCCTATGCAGGGAGCTCCGATAAATCAGTACTCGCCAGGTTTTCACCAGAAGTGCCTATAGATATTCTGGAAGCCGAGAAAACCTGGGGAGAGAAATAAAATCCGCCGTCTTTTTTTGGCGTACAATAAAATCCGCCGATCGCTTGGCGAGAAGTCCTTTTTCGCAGCGCATCACCATCTTTTCATACTCGTGCTATTCTAGGAGCCCCGATAAGCTTCTCGCAGCTGATGGGGGCTCTAGAATGGCGAGTTTACCTCCAAATATCACCACCTCAAAAAGTTGGTAAAAAGCTGGGGATGAGCGGAACCGGCAATACGGCACTTTAATTTTTTTTTTCCTTTTCCTGGTTCAGATAGATGGCGGGGGTCTCCGGAGCTGATACCCATTAATACCAGCACCGGAGAACACAAAGCATGCATCAGAAGCAGGAAGAATGCATTTACTGCCACTTCATTACTGTAGTGGCTAACCGCTAAGGCAATGAAGGGGTTAACCACCCGTGCCAAGTTCAATGTGGCTATCGGGGGTCAATGAAGGTGGTATTTGACCCTTGGTTTGTGTTTAGGACTTGCGGGGGGGGGGGTTGCGGCTGGACTTAACTCCTTCATGACCTTTCCGGTGAATACCGTTACAGAAATGGAGGGGTTAACTCCTCCCGTTTCCCACCCGAGACGCCTAAAAACTTACTGTTGGCCCTTATACCACCTTCACCCTACCCCGGTTGCCAAAATTAAAAAATATACACACTACAGCCCCACAATATATATACATACACATATACACATATACACAATTCGTTTGAAGATATCCCGTTGGACTGCCGACGTGACACGGGATGGTGCTTGCCTCGGTGGTGATTTTTATCACAAATTGCTTGCTTTTTACATCTACTTTGTGAGTGTTTTTAATCCCTCCTCCATCCCCCCCTTCTATTAAATGTACAATAATACACTATGGGGCGAGCGCTCTCTGTCTTCTTTTTGTTCCTTTAGATTCTACATTGGAATTGGTTATTCAATCTGAGAGCAGCCGTGGGCCCTTGGACTTTGTACATGTTGTTCTGATATAACTATCAGGACTCATTCTAGGGTTTGGACATTTGCACTTGGACTTTTTTATTTAATATTGTATATGCATGAATATTTTCAATTTATGCATTTAGAGTGTATTTTTTAGTTTGTTTGTTATTATTATAATATATTATTTCTTTCTTTCACATTTATATAGGATTCTTAGCACTTTTTGGAAGTATCATTTATTATAATTATTTGTATATTGCGCATGTTAGAATCATATTATTATTCACTAGTTTCACTAGTGGCGCTACTTATTATTTTTTTCTTGAGAAAGGTCCTGTTGTAAGGACTGAAACGTCGGTTGATTGTGCCTGTCTTCAATACATCTTTTGGACGTTACTTTGAGTGCTGTCTCCTTTCTTGCTGCGTGGTCTTGGATTTCCTGGTTTGCCTGGTAAGGAACACCGGTTACTTACATATATATATATATATATATATATATATATATATATATATATATATATATATATATACATACAAAACACAAAATAGATGCCGCAATCAAATCAGCTAAGAATGAACTGGTAATACACAGAACCAGACGTCAGGGTAAATAATATCGGTGCTACCGACCCAAAGACAGTTTAAACACAGAAAGAAAAAAGAGGGTCAAAAATGGAGCACTCAGAAAATATATGGTGAAAATAGAAAAATGGATTTTATTAGTAATGCAAGAATAAAATAATTAAAACATACCAAAACACATACCACATATTAAATAACTGCTGTAAAAATGAAACTTATAATATCTAAACAAAAAAAACCCAAACATGGAAGAACCATACTGTATAATGAGAGTCCCAATAGAACAGAACAAAACTAGGGGAAAGGAGAATTCCCCTAGAGATGTGGTGATGATCGGCCGATCATAGAGTAGGCATGGACTCCAAAAAATAAATGGAACAACCAGATAACACAATAGTAAAAAATAAGATGATAAATCAAAATATAACACTATAAACCAAAAACCTGCATTTAAAGCAACTAGAGAAAATATCTAAATGCTGCATAATATAACACACGAGATGCCAGGCAAAAATAGGTACTAACATGGGGGAAATTTGAAAAATGAACAGAAAAAACCTGAGTGGCTAGGATAATGATGGTGAATAACATGAACAAAGCCACAGAGGTATAATAAAAAAGATCCTGAGGATGCTGAAATATAGAGATGAGTCCTGATGCTAGTAAAACACTGCGAGCATGTAGTAAGTGAGGTAGGGAGGAGGTCCAAATAGAGCACAATGTGCAATGAATACAGACCCCCAGCGTTCCAGTCCCACAGTAGAGTAATAACCAGCAGCAAGCGTAGAGCACCCCAGCATCAGTCTGGATGTGTAGTTGAGGTAGACACAGGCATCACGCTGCACAAAGCATACACGGGTCAGGGGGATGTGGAGTCCAGCCGCAACCCCCCCCCCCGCAAGTCCTAAACACAAACCAAGGGTCAAATACCACCTTCATTGACCCCCGCTAGCCACATTGAACTTGGCACGGGTGGTTAATCTCTTCATTGCCTTAGCGGTTAGCCACTACAGTAATGAAGTGGCTGTAAATGCATTCTTCCTGCTTCTGATGCATGCTTTAGGGGTCTCCGGTGCTGGTATTAATGGGTATCAGCATCGAAGACCCCCGTGATCTATCTGACATACATATATACATACATACATACAGTGGGAAGAAATGCAAATCCCCCCAAAAAACTATCACACTGTCAACATTAAAAAAACTAAGTTACTGTGAAAAAATAATACATTTATTTTGTTTACTTACCATTAGATTACCCAGTCACCGGATCCTGTCGAACGGCAAGCTCTGGAACCAATCCATCCACATTAACCCATAAAATAATAATCCTTAAAAAATTAAACCAAACTCTTTATTTCTTTTTGTAATCCATACCGGCACCGTCTTCATCTGTGTTGTTCCGTCTTCTTCTGTATTCTCCCGGTATATTTGTGGGCTCTTTTTAGCTTCTACTGGCACGCCCAGGTAGTATCCTTCATCCTGGATGAGGTCCTTCCTCCTCAGCGTCTGCCGTTATAATGAGATGACAGTAGTTATTTTAGGCCTATGACATCACGTGTGCGTCACATTTTTTTTCCACCACCCTGATTGGTCCGTGAAAACCATGTGATGTAAGTAAATTTTAAATAACAATTTGATGTCATCATTAAAGGAAATGTCGCCAGCCAATCAGAATGTCTGAGCTTCATTTGCCTTTAAGATGACGTCATGAAAATAAAGATGGCCACCGTCACATGGAACGGTAGCCAATCAAAGCGTGTGAACTAAATTCCAACTGTGATTTGCTCTAGTAGACCATGTGACAGAGGGTTTGGGGAGAACGGATGTGACGTCATCCAAAGCCTGTCACATGCCACTCGAGCCTATCGCAGTTGGGATATAGTTCACACGCTCTGATAGGCTACCATTCCATGTCACGTGGACATCTTTCTTTTCATGACGTCATCTTAAAGGCAAATGAAGCACAGCCATTCTGATTGGCTGGCATAATTTCCTTTAATGACGTCATCAATTTTTTAATTAATTTACTTAAATCACATGTTTTCCACGGGCTAATCAGGACCGTGGGAACAATATGACGATAAGATGATGTCATAGGCCTATAAAAACCTTTGTCATCTCCTTTTTAAGCCAGATGCAGATGAGGACGGACATCCTGGAAGAAGAAGAGGAAAAAGGCGTGGCAGCAGAAGGTAGGAAGAGCAGCAGAAGACCATCAGAATAACATGGAACACGGAATAACACAGATGGAGACCCAGAAGACAACGTGGACTGTATGGATTACAAAATGACAAAAAAATAATAATTTGGTTATGGCTTATTATTTTATGGGTTCCTGTGCGTGGATTGGTTCCAGACCTTATGGATCTACGAGAGTCGGTGAGTGGCGCAAGTAATGGTAAGTAAACAAAAGGAATTATAATTGTTGCAAATTGAACAGTTTTTTATTGTTTGGTAACATGAGAATTTGTTTTGGGGTGTGTTGCAGGGTACATGCAACCACATACCATGCGGATTCTCTTGATAAGGCTTCTTTATTGAGCCTTAAAAATATACAGCACACAAAAACAAAATAGCTTTTCTTCAGCATACAAAAACAAAATAGCTTCTCTTCAGCAGACAAATACAAAATAGCTTCTCTTCAGCATAGCAAACAAGGCAGCTTCTCTTCAGCATGCAGGGCACAGACAGTTCATCACACATGTACTTTGAAAAACAGACCTTATAGCAGTAATCTCTTCAGTATTTCAGACCTGTCTCCTGACCAGCTAGCCTGCATGTGTGTACAGCCTGGGGTTTTTAAAACACCTTGATTATGCAGATGGGGTCAGACTAATTAAGCAGCCCTTCTCAACTGAAATGTAACCTCGCCACTGCTGCACTGCAAGCCTAAACTTTGGTTTGCCAGGTATATGGCTGGTGACGTTCATTCACCCTGTCACATTCCTCCCCTGTTAGTGTGTGGCTGGGGCCACGCACGGCTGAAGCCCGACCATCCACCCCTTCTCTAGAAAATAAGTCAGCATTTGCATTTTCTTTTCCAGGCCTGTGCTGAATCTCAAATGAGAAGGGATGGAGGGCCATATACCACCTGTCAATCTAGCATTGGAGTCCTTCATACTATTTAACCACTTCAATGGAGCATGGTCTGTCACCAGAGTAAAATGGACTCCAGCCAGGTAATGCCTCAAAGCCTCGATTGCCCACTTTACTGCGAGGCACTCCTTGTCAATCACTGAGTAGTTTTTTTTTCCCTCGGGAAAAATTTCCTACTCAGAAAAAGGATCGGATGTTCCACTCCCTCAAACTGTTGTGACAACACTGCCCCTAGCCCTATCTCTGATGCATCGGTTGCACTACAAAAGGCCTGTTGAAGTCTGGGCTTCTAACGATGGGACCCTCTGATAGACACCTTTTATTGTCCTCAAAGGCTCTCTGACAGTCCCTTGACCATACCACTTGTGTAGGGGCACACATTTTTTGTGAGGTCCGTTAATGGGGCTGCAACTTCCGAGTAGATGGGGATGAACCGCCGATAGTACCCTGCTAAACCCAGCAGAGAGCGTACCTGCGTTTTTGTTTGGGGGGTCGGAACTTCTTTCAGGGCAACTACCTTGTCGGCTAGTGGCCTTACTTTTCCACCTCCCACTGAATACCCTAAGTATTTGGTTTCCACCTTACCTAAGGCACATTTCTTAGGGTTTTGTGAATGATAGTGAATATAAGGCGCTAACAACTTAAAATAAAAAAGTGGTTGCGTGCAAGTTAATAGTGCAGTATACAATAAAATATGTGCTCAAATGATATATCCCTGCTCAAATCCTCTGGTAGAACCTGTTTCCCGGGTTCCAAGTAGAATGATATAATTCAGACAATCCAGGAGGAGCAAAATATGGGGAAATAAGAAACAAAAACAGTACAAATTTAAGTGCAGACGTTGAGACTATATTCTGATAAGATGATAATATCTTGGCTCTACCGGTCTATCTACTCACAAGATGTTAGTGGTATATGCGCAATTGGCAGATAGGGCTGCCACCCCAGGTGGATGCTGTATGCTGTGGGACTCCCTCCAGGCTCGTCTCATCAGTGTGGCAATGATACATAAAGAGGAAAGAACAGAACTACATAGCGCGATCTGTCTTGAAATAGACTTTATAAAAATTATATAGGCATATAAAATGTGCACTTACAATGTGCTAAAATTAAAATCACATTTATCACATTAAGAGTGAATCTAGGGGGTACTCCGCCGTTCTCACCGCCTCCTCTCTGGCTCAGGATCTCCTTCGTCTGCAACCTGGGACTCCAAACTCCGTGTCTCCTCCGGTGCGTGTGACGTCACTGCTCAGTAGGACGGTGCAGCTACGGCTCCCTCACTAGACCAAAACACCACTCAACGCGTTTCGCCCAGCTCTTGCAAGCTGTCTATGGCTTCGTCAGGAGTGTGTGAGTTGTGGGGTTAATAGATGTCCATATATACCCTCTCTGATCTTATTAAACAATTAATCCAGACAATTATGTCAGCGCTATGGTTAATAATCCTATACAGATATTCAGAACTGAATTATAACATTTATACATAAAAAATCCTTTTACATTATTTATTTCCTTATGAAACATCATTCTCAAGGATAAATAAAATACTCAATGTGTTTATCTTTATAGTTATATGGAGCTATCTATCTACGGGAGAATCTAGCTAATTAGACAACTATAATCTGGTGAGTAGGCAGAGGATAAACTGCAAGTTAAAGGAAAAATAGTTTGCAGCTGAGATCAGTCAGCGATTTTTTGGAAGGAAAATTATTTATATCATTATATTCGATTGTTCATAATGAAGCCATATTTTACAGCAAAAACTACTGTGACCCAACATTAAATGATTATATGGGCTAAAAAAGCTCTAATATATAACAGAGATAATAGGAAACTGCTACTACTGTCAACTAGTTCTAATGTTCTCTGCCACTGCAGATTACTCAGGGGAAGATGATAGGTACCTGCTATTATGGTTAACTGGTTCTAATGTTATCTGCCACTGCAGATTACTCAAGAGGACTACACATAAAAATTAATATCAAATATCCCATAAGTGTTAATAAGTGTATATTACTACAAATTTGGGTGGAGAATGACATTTCATTTACATCACTACAAATGAACAGGTATACAGCAAACTGTTGAACATATTTTTACATCTTATCACAATGTGCCAAATATAAGGATCTCGGGAGTAAGTCTTTACAATAATTACATCATGAATATACAATTACTTAGATATAATTGTCCATTGGATATAGTACAGTACCATATCATAAAATATTATACAATCTTTATCTATTAACAACCAATGTGCATTGTATGATGTCAAAATCTGAAACGACACAGACAAGTTAAATGGAGCACAGAGGAGAACAAAAAACAGGGAGGAAGGGGAGGGAGAGCATGTTTAGTTGTACATTCAAACTAGGAAGGGTGTCAGATCAATTTCAGCATTTAAGCCCTTAGGTGTCATGGTTTTTAGACGGTGGATCCAGAATGCTTCTCTTCTCAGCAATTCTAGTCCTCTGTCACCACCCCTGCAGTGTGGTAGAACATGCTCTATTGCTTTGAACTGCAAGCTTGTCGGTTCACCAGCATGAAAATCTGAAAAATGTTTTGGGATACTATGATTCTGCAGTTTCCTATGAATCCCACTGAGATGTTCTAGTATTCTAGTCCGCACAGGCCTGATAGTTTTTCCAACATATTGTAACCTGCAGGAACATTCCAGAAGATAAACTACATGGTCTGTCCTGCAGGTTATGAAACTTTCTATTTTAAAGCATTCGCCTGTGATATTTGATACAAACTGATTGTGGTCAGATGATTTGAACCGACAAGCTGTGCATGTCTTGCACCCAAAAAAAACCTTTGTATTAAGCCAACTTTTATCCATACAATTTTTGTTACTTCTCAGCACACTAGGTGCAAGTTTGTTTTTGAGATTGTTAGCTTTTTTATAAACAATACTAGGTCTATTTGGAATGGCTGGACCCAAGATAGGATCATTTTTTAGAATGTCCCAGTGTTTATAGAGAATTTTTTTAATGACACTTGCCTCCCTATTGTATCCCGTAAGGAAAGCAAATTCAAAGTTTCTATTCTCTTTTTTTGTCTTCTTTTTCACTTTCAATAGATCAGCTCTATTCATGTTCCCAACTTTTTCCCTAGCATTATTTAAAAGTTCCTCACTGTAGTTCTTCTCCAGAAATTTGTTCTGAATCCTTTCTGACTGTGTTTCACATTGATCTATATCCGTGCAGTTTCTTTTGATGCGTATCAATTGACTAACTGGAACGTTGTCCATCCATCTAGATAGATGGCAGCTATCTCTCCTAATAAAGTTGTTTTTATCGGTGTCCTTAAAGTGTGTTCTTGTTTTTAACATATTGTTTTCAACATAGATATTCAAATCTAAGTAATTAACCGCTGTGTGACTCCATTCATTAGTGAAAGAGAGATTGTAAGTATTTATATTCATATTGTCTAAAAATTTGATTAATTGTTCTTCTCCCCCACCCCAAATAATAAATATATCATCTATGTAACGGCGATGGGGACGAGATTTGCGCCAAGCTATGCCAACTTGTTTGTAGCAGACTGGGAAAATGACAACATCTGGAGTGGTAATGAGCTTGGCGCGGGTCTCGTCACCTATCGCCGTTCCACATTTCTGCAAATAAAAAGTGTCTCCAAACCAAAAATAATTGTGATGTAAAATGAAATTAATACTATCAATAATAAAATTAATCTGTGATTCATGTAAAGTCTCATCCTCCTGTAGGAATCTTTTAGTGGCAGCACATCCCTGTGTATGCTGTATTGCTGTATATAAAGATGCAACATCACATGTTGCTAAAATGTAATGATCTTCCCATGTCACATCTTTTAGCAAGTTTAGCAGATCCAATGTATCTCTCAAATACGATTTTTGTTGAGTTACATACTTTTGCAAAAAGGTATCTATGTACATGGAAAGGTTAGCTGTTAGTGAGTCAATCCCCGAGACGATTGGTCGGCCTGGGGGATTGACTACACTCTTATGTATTTTGGGAAGGAAGTAAAAGACCGGCATCCTGGCTTTATCCTGGTAGAGGAATGTATACTCCTTTTCGTCCAGAATGCCAGTCTCCCTTCCCCCATCCAAAAGTGTTTTGAGTTCCCCTGTATATTCCTTAATCGGATTGGAAGGTAGCTTATTATACGTGTTATTATCGCCCAAAAGTCTTAGTGCTTCCTTTTCATAATCAGGTTTATCCATAAGGACTATGCCACCTCCTTTGTCTGCCTGTTTTATGATGAGGTTTTCACTTTCCATTAGTTGTTTTAAACCTTCTTTTTCAGTTTTTGTTAGATTTTCAGTTTTTCTTTTATAGGACTGTGTGTTCTCATTTTTTGTCAAATCTTCAAAATCTTTAGTAATCATTTGGAAGAAAACCTCCAAATGATTACCTGAAGCGAAGTGGGGAAAAAAAGATGATTTTGGCCTTAGCCCTGTATGGATAAATTGTCTCTCCTGTTCAACAACAGGGGGCACTTCACTGTTCAATTTGGGTTCATTATGTCTACCTAGAAAAAATATTTTTACTGTCAACTTCCTGAGATACCGATTGGCGTCTATGAACAAATCAAAATTGCTATGCCCCTTCATGGGCGCGAATGATAAACCTTTGGAGAGAATGCTTTTTTGTGGTTCTGTTAGTATTTTACTACTCAGATTAAACACATTGTCTATTTCTATTTCGCATTTCTTTTTTCTCTCCTTTTTTCGTCTGCCTCTCTTTCCTCTGACTGTCTTCCTCTTTTGTTGTTGCCATTTATCCCTTTCTCTTGTCTCTGCTGAGTCTTGTTCTTCCCTTCCCACAAAGTGGAAGGGCCCTCTCCTACATCTAAAAAAAGAGGGATCTGTGCTTTCACGTCTTTCTAGGCTCTTGGTCTTATCTTCTCTTTCTCTGGAGTCTAATGAGTTAGTTCTTTTACCATTCTTAATTAGCCTTTCTTCTTCTCTTTTTTCTTTTTTCTTTTGATTTATTGGTGTGTAATTAGCCCTTCCTCTGTCAGAATCCCTCCTAGGTGATCTCTCCATCCTTTTACTTGAACTGTCTCTCTGTTTATTATCATACCTATCTTTCCTAGATGTTTCTCCTGATATTGGTCTCTCATGAAATAAACTATTATCTCTATATGAGGTTTTATAATGTTTCTTATAAGTTCTATTGATGGTCCAATTCATTTGTTCCCCCTTTCTGTAATCTTCCTCATCCCTATGTAGTTTTTTGGTTTTATTATTATCTGTATCCCTTTCAAGAGTGTCAAGTTTTTTCTGTAGTTGTACATTTTTCTCTTTAAACTCCTTTGTATCTTCAAAAGGGGTTAATTTCTCTTTAATCTCATTAATTTCTTCATCTAGCTGTTTCAAATGTAAATTTTGTTGTTCTAAAATGAGATTTATTAAACCATAGGAACATTTATCTAATAACTCATTCCAATTATGTAAAAATACTTCATCTTCTAAATCGAAAGATGGCTTTTTGCGGACTCTTAAGCCCCTAGGGATTATTCCACATTCTTTATACCTTTGTAGGAAAACCACATCTAACCACTTTTTTGTGTCTCTCATCATTAATTTCTCCAATTTAATGAATTCATTAGTGATATTCTCATCTTTAGTCTCTTCCTCTTCTTCTATTACCTTATTCAAATTAATCTTCCTTTGTAATCTCTTAGCAAACACATTAACACTTATTTCTGATACATCCATATTCACTTAAGTGTGCTGCCCAATCACCAAAAAACAACAGTGTATTGTGAATGATAGTGAATATAAGGCGCTAACAACTTAAAATAAAAAAGTGGTTGCGTGCAAGTTAATAGTGCAGTATACAATAAAATATGTGCTCAAATGATATATCCCTGCTCAAACCCTCTGGTAGAACCTGTTTCCCGGGTTCCAAGTAGAATGATATAATTCAGACAATCCAGGAGGAGCAAAATATGGGGAAATAAGAAACAAAAACAGTGCAAATTTAAGTGCAGACGTTGAGACTATATTCTGATAAGATGATAAT
>WSYH01008419.1:0-29206 GCA_036426205.1 Ascaphus truei | reverse complement strand
GCCGCAGTCACTCGGTCCCGTGGGAAATCTAATAGTATCGTGGGGTGCAACGTGCATGAGGCGTTAGCCTGCCTGAGCACTCCCTTACTCGGTAGTCGGCAACGGAGCTTCGCAAAGATATGATGAGGGAAGAACACAGGAACTACCATCACCGGGGCGATCTCCCACACGGATCTTAGGCCTCATGCCAGCAACAACAGCTGATCTGCGGACCCAACCCTGGAGATAGTCTCTCGTTTTCTTAACCCGACCTGCGTCCATCGTCTATTCTCAGGAAGCGCAGCGTCTAGCCTGTGTGCTCCCCTATCACATAGTGCTACAATGACAGTGTCCCGACCATAGGCCTGTATCGGCTAGCCCCACCACAAGCTGGGGATAGTGAGGCCTATCTGGGAGCCTAGGGTTTACTGGCCTAATCACGTTCCCTAGCTACTTACCCGGTCTCTGACTGCATAACCAATACTACAGCCCCGTCGCAGCAACGCACTGCAACCTACTGCGTTACCTGCAGGCGAACGTGCTGCTAAAAACACGTGAAGCCCGTCTTGGCAGCCACTCACATTTGCACTGACAGCCGTGACACTGACAAGACTGCACACCACACGCCAACGTAAGCAGGCAGGGTCCACTATACCTGGGGCCGTCCTTATTATTACACACTAACCTAGTGGGCGAGTTGGGGCCTGTTCTGGGACATGGGAAAACCTTACCTGTGCAGGAACCACTTGATCCCTACACAATTCATCCACTTATTGTTCGCACCAGATCAACTGAACTAGCGTGGCCAGCGCGCAAAATGTATCTCTATCTCCTTGGCAAGGGGTGATGACTTGCAGCCCTATTGCGCTCCTAGTTTTGGGTCACGTGCCGGCGTGTGCTGAATGAGCTCATAAGGGAAGTTAGTAGTACCCTTCCAAGAGCTTGACCCTGTAGGCCTCAGAGTTTGCGCGCCACACGTGGCTGCACGACCTGTATGTGGGCCTCCCGATACTTTCTGGAACCTCCTGAGGCGTATGCGCCAACCGCAACCCTCAATGGCTGGGCGGTCCTACACCGCGAGCCGCCGGGCACCCGCTGCCAACGCCGAACTGCGGCCCTAGCAACAGCCCGCGTGCGTCTGCCCGGCAACCGGACCCGCCCGCATCCAAGATAGCGGATAGACCGCGCCACAGGCCCCCTCACATACTCTGCCCGAGTGCGCAGCGTGCAGCACCAGGAAGGGGGATGGTCCCGCACAACAGAAGAAGGGAGGACGCTGGCAACATCCTTCCCCGGTGGGAAATCCACGTCCTTCGCTTGATAGCCTACAAACCATGCACAAAACATTATATAATAAAATGCAGATACATAGGCATCTTGGACAACATATCACATGAGCGTTGTATGACCTGGCTACCCCACACAACCACCCACAGTAATAATACCCGAGGACAAATAGCAGTGATTGCACCTTGTTTGCCGGAGACCAAGCGACGGGCGTGACCTAATGATCATGTTGGGGGTACCTCGATTGTGCCCTGTGCGAGCCTCCCCGAGGGAAGAATCTTGAGTGAGCACGCTTCTGGGCTAACAGTCCACGGTCGTACTACTTCATCCCCTGCGTGGAAGGAATAGTACAAAGTCATCTTAAGCAGACCTTTATCCGGCCATCCGCGCTATGGATTAGATGCGGATAGGCCAGGCAGGCCCTGACCTTTTCCGCCGGGTCTCCACCAACATGGTGAATGGTTAAGCGCTCCTTTTTGCGCTTAACGGATGAGGCCCAATTTTCATGAACACTTGCCATCACAGTCATTGTCCCTGAGTTTACTTGCGAGGCTTCCGACTGCGAGGACGGAGAGACAGAGACAATGGCAATGTCTCTATCCTTAAAGTGATATGGTTCATCCTGAGGGGTAAAGAGTGATACCTTAACCACTGACGGTGATTCATGCGGGGACCAAAAAGGTCTCGGGAGACGATGTCCAGTTCCCACAGTGACAGTCTTCGGACCTGGGTCCCCGAAAGTTCCGGGGACAGTTCCACTCACTACTCGTGAAACTCAGGAGCGTTTTTGGATCCTGTCCTGGGACCATTTGGGTGGATGCGCCATAGGCTCACACTCAGCGTCAGGAGCCTAAGTTGGCGGCTGTTTCCGGCGCCTCCATCGGAGCCTGTGGGGGCTGCCTGTTAGGAGGTCTCCACCACTTCGCTGGCTTAGCAATGAGCCGTCTCTTCTCCGGTCTGTTTTTCCGGAATGCTCCTCCGACCAAACGGGAAGTCGCCCACAGCCGGGGACTCTTCCACGCCGTTCGAGCCCGCTCACCAGCGCTTGCTCGTCGCCCTGGATTGTCGATCGAAAGGCGTGCTCCACAGGCAGAGCGTCTGTCGATAGAGCCGCTTAAATTCCCAGTGAGTGGTCGCGAGCTCTGGAGCCATCACCACGGCTGGTTGATGATGTCTTTTCAATTCCTCACATGGACGATAGGCCGACCGATGAGGTACTGATCCACTCGCCACCAATAGGATAGAAAATCCTTCTAAGGGCGGACAACTCCGACCAGGACGCGAGAGCCGAGGGGAAGCCATTCGCCCTGGTGGCCCGAATTAGAAGGCTACCATGCTCCCTGCCGGCCTGCAACTGGAAAGCCTCAACACCTGGACACCCCTTGCGAGGCCAGTCAACTCACGCTTGTCATTGCTTAGGTACTGATCCCAAGCATAGGACCGACGAAGGGTCTACCACATCTTAGCAGCGAGTTTCCTGGCCCGTAGCTAGGGCACACGATAGGGACCCCATTACGAGACAGGCGAGGGCAACCGAATCTGTGTCCTGCAGCTTCAACTGGTCCTCTGTGCGTCAACCTGTGCAGGTTCCCGGCAGTAGGAGACGAAATCTTGGAACCGACCGGTTAGAGGCGCACGAAGCCCTCTGTAGCTGAGGTAGGCTGGTTAGCCATCATCTAACCTCTGGCGGGTCACGGTTACGTAGGACACAGACAGCACGGTAGTTTAGGAAATGTGCCCCACAGCAGGCACACTGGCCACACCCCTCTCATCCACCACTGCCCACCCGAGTATTCTATTGGTAGTTAAAAGTGGTTAAAGTCCCATACTCACAGACAGCATCAAGGTCCTTTTGTAGGCCGAGACACAACAAGAAAGGATACTTTCCATCATTTGGATCAGCCTAGTCCATTACAAATGAGGTGTGTAGTATTATCTGCCACATTCTGTACTTTCTTCTAGTGAGGAAACAGCAGTTGCCTGATTGCTGTTCACTGTGCTATCGCCCCCCTGGTGGAATTTAAAGGAGAGGGCCACGCCTCTATCACGAAGTGCGTTCTAAAGAAGCTACTGCACGCCAGTCACCACATTGCGGGGGCGGGCGGGGGGCGACGGGCTCTAGTTTCCCGCCAATCCTGTGGCAGATTTCTCCGAACACAATTTAGTGCAGGCTTGAGTCAGCAGCACGTGACGATGCTCTCTGAGTTTGGCCGGGCAGACGCCACCATTTAGGATGTGGACTCATACTGGATGAGCGGAGCTCCCTTTTGATCACAGTTCTGTTAATTCACTATAGGCTCTGCTGCGTAATATAAGAGGTAAGCCCTTTAGGTGAGGCGCCTCTGGGAAAGGTTAAGTCAGAGGGCATTTCCCAGCATATTTCTGCACCGCACTAGCCCCATAGTACGCACTCCACTGTTCATGGTCTACGTACTCTGCTCGATCCTCCTACATCTTATTGTCCTAAGACCCAGGAGGTCCCTTTAGGTCATCACAAATTTCTTCACTCACCGCCTGTGGGAACATTTCATACTACTACCACATGTCGCGAGAGACTTTGGTCACCTAGGCCCATTCGTGAAGATATCGCATGGCCTTGATTGAGCACACAAATGGTTGACACGCGACTTAACTGCGCACAATTTGACACAAAAATAGAATAGGGCACCCAGGTCTATCTCAGCAGCCGCCTCCAAATGAAAGGGGGATTAACCCCCATCAAACCACAGATTATAGTTGTGAGTGCGGGGAGAAACCTACTGTCACAAGTGTGGTGCTTTACATGTTAGGCTCACAGGAGCGGCTGAGACTTCCGCCCACGCGGAGGGAAACCTGGGGGCACGTTTTATATTATCGGAGTAAGTAACCCTGTACGTCGGTGCAGCTGACCTCCACTGCGCATTGATCCCACTAGAGGAGGAGTGTTCCCTCGCAGGACAATATATATCACTCAGCACACAGTATGTATAACACCAGATACCTTTACTATGGGTAAAATACGCATGCATAACAATCAGCCAGATCAATAGAGTGTCCCTCTCTAGAAAGGAGACACTACTAATGCGTCTCGGCGCAGGACGCTACCCTTGCATCCAGGTAGGATCCCCCCCATGTTCCAGTAACAACACTAAACAGTACATATTCCACCCTATCCATAGTGAGATGATATAGTGGTGACTAGCGCAGACAATAGTCCGTGCGGAATTCTAATAGTATCGTTGGTGCCACTGATGAGGGTTACCTGCCGAGCATCCAGCTACTCGGCCTGCAACGGAGACTTCGGCAAGGATATGATGATGGAAGAACAAAGGAGAGTTACCGTCCGGGCCTGATCTACCACCCGGCATCGGACTCTGCAGCAACAAACGATGATCTGCCGCCCAACCTGGAGGATAGTCTCCTGTTCTCTTATCCAGAAGTTGAAGACCCCCAAGTCTCTTCTCAGGCAAGCGCAGCGTATGCCTGTTCGAGCCCTATATAATCACTAGATGTACTTTGACAGTGTGTCCTACATAGCGGCTGTCATTGTAGCACCACAAAGCCTGAGTGGAGAGTGAAGACCTATCTGGACGCCGCCTGAGCACTGCTAATAACGTAATCCCCTAGCTCTTACCCCGTACCCTGACTGCCTAACAAATACTCACGACCCTGCACCAACGCACTGCAACCTACTAGTATCCTGCAGAGATACGGGTGATGCAAAACACACGTGATGCTATTGTCAGCACTCACAGCACTGACAGCCCTGCTGACCACTAGACAATGACTGACACAACACACGCACCAAGGGCAGCGGTCCCTAATCCTGCGGGGGCCCATCCCTTATTAATTACCCCACTACCTAGTGGAGGAGTAGGCCTGCTGTAGGACTTGGGAGAACACTTACTGCCGTGCAGAGCACACTTGACTCCCCTACACCCTTTCTTCCCCTTCTTGTTTCACAGCTCAACTGATACTAGCGTAGGGCTTCAGTGCGCGGAAATGTATCTATTCTCACCTATGCGGAGGGAGATAGCCTGTCAAGCCCAATGGCTCCTGAAGGGTCAAGTGGGGCGCGGATGAGGCTCATGGCGACTGATAGGGGCCTCTTAATAGCATTCCAGTGGTAGGATAGCGATTGTCGCGACGCCTCTATCACTGGACCAGCTGTAATGAGCGACCATGTAATGACGTGGCCTCCGGTAATTATGGCTCCTGCCGCTCTTGTACAATGCGTCAAAGAAACCTGCACAATGGTGGACGTCCTTCACGCGAGCATTGCCGGGCACCCTTCGCAGCGCGACCGCCCCCTACCGCCCGGTACCCCTAGCAGCGGCATCGCGCGCGTCCACGGCAACCGGCCGCATTCCCTAAGATAGCACACGGCACTGCTCGTGCACATGCCCCTCACCTCCTCGTACGGCAGCGGCGCTGTGAGACACAAGAGAGGCAGGGGGGGGTCCCGCAAGATTAAAGGGGGGACCTGGACACATATATATCAAAAAAGATACCTTACAGATTGCATTCATTGCAATAAAATAGATAATTGTAGTACTTACAAAAGACACAATGTGGCAGTGAGTGCGGAGCATGGTTGGAGGGTGAGCGGTAGACGATACACAAGATCAGGGGTCGCACCAAGGGTCAGAGGAGCGTAGGGCGGGGGATAGTGAGAAGAGGAAAAAGGAAACATTGGGTTGGTGTAAGACAACAAAGCACAATGTAAATCTGTAGAATGAAGGGGGCAACGTATTAGAGTGAGGGCCCTTCTATGCGGCATATTTCCACAGACCCATGGCGGACCTTTAGTACTTCGCTTGTACCCACAACTACTGATCCCTCCTGTTGGAATAAAAATATGGATAGGGTAATGCTGCGAGCTAGTCAATAATGTTCAGCATATGAACTCAAAAGGTTATGTGCTGCATGCTGTTCATCCAGAAGAAATGTTGAAAAAGCTACATACTTTTAAAAAAATAGTGGAGATAAAGCATCCGACGCCAGTGCCAGGAAAATACAGAAGTATAATGTAAAGATGGCAGTACTCGTTCTGGCAATTGATCTAGGAACAATCAGGAGCTGCCCGTGGGGGAGGGGAATTGCAACTCCCCGACCGAGCGTGCAGGCACCCCACAATGGCTTTAACAAGCAATGAAAATCGAGGCTATGAGCCTCTGGTGCGGATTGAGTCGGTTGAATTTGGCTGTGTACATTTTGGTAATGTATTCATTTGATTGTGGCGGGCGAACATTATTGTTAGTCGTTGTGTTTTTTTTGAACTGGGGGATGTCTTGTCCTCGATGGTGTGTGTGTGAGGGCCGGGGGCAGAGGGGGCGGGGATGGGGGCTAGGGCTGCACCGCATGGAGAACATGCAGAATCAGGAGAGGAGACTCATCTGTAACAAGCCTAGTTTGTTTATCAGGAATGAGAGAAGGAATATAAGATAGCTGGAAGATGAGAAGAATAGCGTCCTAGTGCGTGTGTGAGCCTGCGCGAAAGCCTCTTGTTCCTGCTACTTCTGCGTCGTAACTCCAATGCGGTCTCAATAGAAACACTAGAAAATGAACACTAGCAGTCAAAAAGCACTGAACATAACTGAATCATGCAGAAATGACCATTTAAGTGGAGGTCTTCACAGGATTTAATTAACTTAAAATATCGAGCTTTCATATCTCTAGAGTGGGTGTATCCAGAACTTTATATGCTGTGCCACCTCAGCTACTTATACTGTAGTTAATTGATGTCTTCACTTCGTAGAGAGCCCTCTATGTTATATCCATTTAATTGTCATTCCCAGAATCCCCTGGCTGCAGTGGATTCTGGCTTCTAGACGAAATGGAGAAGGAAGCAGAGGGCAGAACATGCCTGCAGTGGAGACATGTGAAGGATGTCACAAGTAAGTAATATTTTTATTTGATGTACATGTACAGTGTGCGGGTTCGTGTGTCCCTTTTTTACTCACACATAACTTACATAATACGTAGTGCTGCCGAAACCTATTCCAACTTCATATTGCAAAGACAGATATGAACAAGCCCCAGAAGGAAAAGAGACGAGTGTCAAAAGGTTGAATGCCCGCCGTCGGGTGGATAGGTTTATGGCTATGCAGTATAGTTATCCCAGCGCTGTGCTGAAAAAGAGGGTGGGAAAACCGGCCAACATAAGCTTATAGGGCTTCCTGTTTTACAAATGGATAATGAAACATCAAAGACCGTGAAGACTGTGGTGGTGCTCATTGAACTAATCATTACCCAGACTCCCTGGCTGCAGTGGATAGTACGGTTTGCTAGCAGATAATGGGGAAAGGCAGCGGCGTGCAGACCTGTTTGAGACGTGTTGAATGTAGCCTCATAAGTAGATATTTTATGTGTTGAATCTTACGTAAGCTATCCCTATTGTTTCCCATGCTCTGCTTTATATAACCGTTAACTGCGCCCATATGTGCATAGTTTAGAAGGCAGACCGGAACATAAGGCACACCACCATAATGTAGAGAAGAAATATATAAGACAAGTCTATTCATACAAATTGCACTACCAAAACGATAGCAATACGTAGAGAATAGGCCATAATACACAAATAATAATAATAGAAAACCTGAACTAAATAATTACACTATATATAGAAAGATGTGGATACGCAAGCAAAGTGTAGACTCAATATCTCTTTGTCATGAGTAAAAAAATAGATAACAGACAAATATTATAGTATCCAAGGCTTCTTGAATACCATAATATCCTTATATCGGAGAGATGGACATGGTGATAAAATACTCTTACCATAACATAGGGAGTGCCGAATGAGAATCATAAGTCCCCATTGACAACAGCGTTGTGTCTTGTTAATTTATTAAGGAAATATACATCTTTAAAATAGAATGATGGTTGGAACAAGAGTTGAGATGCATGTGAAAATAGTGGACCAACAGGGGAAAGGGTAACGATATTGGATGAAAACAATGGACAATTGGAAATTCAGTAGATCAAACATTCGTCAAAGGCCTCTACTATAAGATCATCAACCTCTCCTTATGCCAGTATCTGTCGGATTCCACAAGGAGGCATAATTCATCCACATTTAATTAATTGGCAATGCCTCATGATTCATAAAATGACCTATTTCATACACCCAATTAAATACTGTTGTATCCACAGGTAAGGATTATAGAGTCATTATCTTCCTAGTATGAAATACCTGTTGTCCCTCTTTTCTCAAATTGTGTGTGAATACGTGGAGAACAAACCAATTCAATTTGTGTAACTTACTTTAGTAACTCACTAATACAGTATATGTTTCCACTGCATAGATGCCTGCAGGTCACTCAAATATCACTGGTCACTTTTAAAGGCCAGATCAGTCACGTGAGTGCGGCGTTTATTGCTTGGGATACTATCACAAGACCAAATACAAGGTGCGATTATTCTCAGCCAGATAAAAAATGCTTAAGTCATAATTGTAAATAAATTAAACATATTAAGTGAATAGGCAAGGCATAGTCATGCTCAGGTCCTAACAATAGTATGTCGCTATTTGTAAATCTTTATGTTATGTAGTTGCCCACAGTGCGGATTTACAAGAGCAATACAGTACAATGATGAAAAATTTATAATGCAACTAAGTACCAAGTACATTCCACCCATATTATTTTTATTTTAAAATTTAGCCCAAGCTAATAAGTATACGTTCAATCAATTGACAGCCACAATAAAGCTCTAGTACGTTTATGTTGAAACAATTTAATAAAACAGTCAATATCATTGGATATTGGATGTATTCCTGGATGCAATTCATCACCTCGCACAACGATGACCGAGACAGACTCTCCTAAGGCCTTCGCAAGGAATGTAGCGAAGTGTCACATTCTGTGGAAAATGTATCACATTTTCGACACTCTGTATTTATATGAGGAACCTGAACCCCGTACACTGAAACAACAGATGGTCCTGGCTATTAAGGAGAGTGTCAATCATGATGAGGATAACTCTTGTAACCGGAGAAAAGGAGTAAGGGAGTGGAACGTAGGTTTAAGGTAGACGCAGGTAGAGGAGGGGAAAGGACAGAAGGAATCTCATTGTGGTATAGCATCAGACCTTGTTCATTTCCCTTTTTTAAATGCAGATCGGCCAAAAGCCTGAAGAGTAGAAGTGAAGGATGCTGAGGCAGTGGAAGAGAAGGTGGGAGGAGTAGTCAAATACAGAGAAGAAGAGTGGTGTGCGATTGGATTTATTTATGAGTGTTGATGAGTGAGGATAGTGGTGTTCTTTAGCTTTAGTCGAAAGAAGTAGAGTAGAGTTTAAAACAAAATTGGAAAATATTATCGTGACAAAAATCAGCATGAGTGAAGATTTCCGTCATAGTCTTTCAGAGGAGGCGAGCTGCAAGAGCCGAAGGAAGGTTGTTGTGGAATTTAGCCAAGACTGTGAGGTTAGAGGCGGCGGTTGTCCAGAGCTGATGAAGGGACATATCAGATCCAAGAGTGTTAGGACGAGAGATGGAATAGAAGCGAAGATAGAGTTTCTAAGAGTTGATACGATGTTGGTGTCAAAGGAAACGAGAGGAGAAGAAGGACAAGTTAGAGTTCAGGGAAGATGCCAGAAGCATTTGACACGCGTATGCCCCCCCCTTTAGGCGTTATGGATGACTGTGCGTTTTTATGGTCAATAGGAGTGAGGCTCCTCAAGAGTAGGTGATTCCGCGATTGCTATTCTTTTTTTTTAAGCGTTTTTAAACATATCTTTTGGCTTAGGAGGGATCAACGTCAGAGAGAATGATAAGGACCCTGGGTGATGTCAGAGTGAGCGGTAAGGGGGCGAGACAGGTAAATCAGAAGAAAGGCCGAGACATGAGGGATCATACATATGACCGTGGTGCCAGTGTCTAGGCAAACAGGCAAAGGTGGGTATGGAAGGAGGAGATGAAGAAATGCAGGTAGAAGGAGGAGAGTGGGGAAGTTGGAGAGTACAGAAGAAATAGAAAAGTTTTCAAAGGAGTGAGGAAATTGCCAAACAAAAAAGACTAATAGAGGAGGGCATATTGGGATGCCAGTGAAGGTCAAGGGAGAGAGAGGAGGGAAGAACGTTCACAGTATCTGGCAGATATGAGGTGTATGATTGAAGAGCAGGTTGTATTAAAAGGGACTGGGGGGGGGGAGGGCACATGTAGCACTGATGTTTAGACAGCCAGCTTCTTTAAAAAGTTAGTTACAGTATTTAGAAAGTGCCATAAACAGTGTCAGAGCATTTTAAAGGTAAGTTCTCACGTTTGAGAGTTGTTGCGTAAAGCGCTGAATCCAGTTCTTCCTTTCTTAGTTCACGTCCAATTCCACTCCACAGAACTTTAATAATGCTGCGCGCACTGAACAAGGGGACCCTGCCTAATAGCCAGACACCTGTAAATACCATCACTATGGACAATAAAAGGACAAGGAGCGCTTGCTGAATAATTAGTAGAAGATCAGACAATACAAAGAGGATAGTTAAGTGATCCCATAAGTAGTCTCTGTTTGCAACACTGAAGTTAATTGCTGAGAAGTGGGAACTCAGCTCATATAAGACGAGCGACGACATTACATACTGTGTGAGAAAGTATCAGAATCTGACTAGTAAGATATATTTAAATCAGCCAATATGATAAATATCGAGACATCGAAAACCCCAGCTTACACCCACAGAAACATAACAAATGTTGGCACTTAGGAAGGGGAACACAGCAACTAAGTATGATCATGATGATTAGTCAGATTGACACATGCATGTTAGTTGTTGACTAAGCACATGATATCAGTTATCGCAATCAGCGTGGATAGTATCATCATACTAAAGTGTGTTGTGTGTTGATGGTGTGTGTCGTGTGTGTGATGTAGGTGGGCTGATGCCGTGGTTGTGATCAAGTGTGTGTTGTGATGGTGTGTTGCTGGGTTGTGTGTGTGGTGTGTGTTTCAGAATCTTAGACAAAGGACTATGTATAGACACAAAATTTTGAAGTCATCCACTGTAGCTTGCGGATTAGTCTTATATTGGTCATATTTGGTTAGATGTCTTACTATGTATTATTAGTTTTATGTTGATGGCACCCCAAAAGTGTGGACATTCACGGAGACTCTTACAGACACCACCAGTCTAAGTTCTTTTCAAAACTAAAGCTTGCCTCACATTTTAAATCTGGTCTGTAACTGTTACATACGCCTATAATATATATATCTCTAACTGTGCAGCTATGTCTTGGTTATAATGTATACCTGTTTCACTTATGTAACTGTATTGTAATACATGTATTATTTGTCATCTTACTCTATGACCAGGACAATACTTGAAAACGAAGAGGTAACTCTCAATGTATTAATCCTGGTAAAAAACATTTTCTAAATAAATAAATAGTTAATTTTTAGTTTATGGTTTTTGTTATTTTATGAATAATTGCAATATATATATATATATATAATATATATATATATATATATATTATAATAATATAAAACAGGTGTTGACAAACCTATACATTTGCTCGCCCGGGCGGAGTGGATTTAACCCCGGGCGAGTAAATATTGGCCCAAGCAGCAACACTTTGGTACTAGGTGGCGAGTAGATTTGTTTTTGTGTGGCGAGTAGATTTTTTGGTGATTGTGTAACACATGTGTATAGTATTATATATATATATATATATATATATACAGTGGGTCGACAAAATCACCAAAAAATACTCGCGAACAAAAAATCTACTCGCCACCTAGTACAAACGTTGCGCTTGACCAATAGGGCTCGCCACGATATTAAATCCACTCGCCCGGGTGCGAGCAATGTATAGGTTGTGAACAATGTATACTATATATATGATATAACACCACACACACACACACACACACACTATGGTGGTTGTTTTTATTGAAACGCAAAGTCAAAGTAGGGGAACAGAACACTCAAATGGAGACTCCGTCTTAGCATTAATTAGAAATAATAATTAAAGCCTAGTGCGGTGCAAACTATGTTACCTTTCATTTCAAAGAATAGGCAAACATCCAAAAATACTTTTTCAGACCCACATAGCCTTTTCATCAGGTAATTTTTTGAATGTTTGCCTACTAAAATCTGTTAAGGTTAATGCGGGGGTCTAACTTTATTTAAAGGAGCAGATCCGTGTACAGAATATTATTTTCCCCCCCAACATTTTAACATGGGAAGCAGGGAGTCTCCGGGGTGAACCAGCTAATTTAGCTCCAGGGATGCTGGTTCCTGAGATTCTTACGGGGATGGTATTACCGAGTCTCCAGTGTGACGCGTGGAATGAAACAATCGGGGAGTAAAAGGGTCACTGTCCCAGGAAGTCTCTCAGGAGCCAGGGGGTTCCCGAGCTGAAATTAACGCATTCATCTCTGGAGACCCCCGCAAGACACAAAGAAAATCGTGACGTTCCAGTTGAATGGGTCGCGTCAGCAATAATATAGCATGTAAAAATACTTGAGAGTATAAATAAGTAACACTCGTTGCTGGTGAGCTAGGGAGCAGCACTACCTTTCATGCATGAAAACCCTTCAGATCTATTAAGTTTTACGGAAGAGGCAAGATGAAGAAAATCATCAGATACCAATCAGGCTACTGAAATGTAGGCCGCTTTGTGCAGTCTCTGCCTGAGGCACAGAGCTTTGCTGTCCTCTCATAAGCCTAGTGTAGTATTGGGAGGGGCCAGACATGCCTTGGTCACGAAAACTGGTGCTCCTCTGGCACCAAAGAGGTTAATTTCCAGTGTGGCTGCCTGCCACACACAATAGGAAGAAAGACCCTGACTCACTGAGCAAACTAGACCACGCACAGGGGCACGAGAAGGCGTTACACATATTGTTTAACATTGATGCAATAACAAAATACTACTCCCTACTTGTACATGTTTAATGGCAGCCCTTGGGTGGGGGGGGGGGGGAAGGGGGGGGGGATTTTATACCGGAGCTGCTTATGAAAGTGTCCTCAGCTGCAAAAACTGGTTTAATGAAATAAAAATGACTACAAGTATTGTGGCATATAAATGTCTCCAATGGTTGGAGGATCTAAGATCATCCTGTCCTGTCCTATCCCTTGTCCCCTATCCCTACTCCCTGGTCCACCTGTCCTACTCCCTGTCCCCTGTCCTACTCCCTGTCCCGTTCATCTCCCGTTCCCTGTCCTACTCCTGTCCACCTATCTACCCTGTCCTGTCCCCTGTCCCCGTCCGACTCCCTGTCTGTCCAATGTCCAACTCCCTGTTCCCTGTCCTATACTCCTGTCCCGTTCACTCCCTGTCCCCATCTCCTCTCCCTGTCCCTGTCCTACTCCCTGTCCCTGTCCTACTCCCTCCACCTGTCCTGAGCTCCGGTACCCCTGTCTACTCCCCCTGTCCCCTGTCCTACTCCCTGTCCCCTGTCCTACTCCCTGTCCCCAGCACCGCGGTCAACAAAGCAAAAGTCAGTGGCGGCTGGGACAGTGTCTGCCGCGATCACGCTGTGGGGGGTCCATCGTGCTTCCGAATGGGATCGCCGCAGCACGAATACTTCGGTGCCGCGGAACAAATGTAATCCTTATTTTGGTTCTATGGAAAAGAATGTTTGTCTATGATGAAGGTTTCCTGCTGTGCTGGCATCTGCCATTAATGATATCAAAGCAGGAGAAGTCTCCTGAAGAAGAGGTCCGATCCTGCTCAGTGCACAGGCCGAGATTCACCAAACCCGCACTGCAACCCGGCGTTAACTGCCATTGACTTGAATATTGGAATGTAATTGTATATCTATATGTACAAAGACTTATATGTATTCTGACAACATTTTACAATCATTTACAACGTGGACAACATAGATTTACATGAACCAAAATTAGAAGTGAGATCCAGAGAGAAAATTTGAACTCAAATGCTTGATCAATGACAGTGAAATTAGCAGGTCAGTCCAAGGGCCGGATTGGCCGGTGGCCGCAAAATAAAAATGCCGGACTTAGGAGGTTATTCATTAAACTGCTGAATAGTGCACAATAGTGCAGGGGTTCTCAACTCCAGTTGTCAAGACCTCCAAACAGGTCAGGTTTTCAGGATATCCCTGCTTCAGCACAGGTGGATCAATCAGTGGCTCAGTCAAAGGCTGAAACACTGATTGAGTTACCTGTGCTGAAGCAGGGACTGATTGAGCCACTTGGGCTGAAGCAGGAATATCCTTAAACCTGACCTGTTAGTGGGTCTTGAGGACTGCAGTTGAGAACCCCTGCACTATAGCATGGAAAACTCTCATGCAAATCAATGTGAATTAGTGAATGAAGCCATCAAATGGAAACGTATATAGGGTATGTGAAAATGTACTCCAGCAGCTTACATGATTACATGTAGTGCTTCCCTCCCAGCAGAACAGGAGAAGGAGGAACAAATGTTATTTTTCACTAGGCTCTGTCTGTGATACCTGCCAGTTCTTGGCAGTCCTGTCAATGTTTTGCAGTCACAGCTGAACATCCCAAAATACTGTTCTCACCATATCACCTGCTCGGATGCACGAGTGTGGAGTGGCACTGTGTGCCAGTTGTTAAGATCCCAGAGCCAAAACCTCTCATGACCTAAACACAAACTAAAAACATGGCATGCATGTCACATTATGTTCCAACATATACTTGCAATGGTTTTTGTTTACATGTCACTTCATAATAAGGGTGTTTATACATATATATGTGTGTATATATATATTTGCTTTCCTGTGGAGGGTTTTTGTCACTTTTTTTACTCACCATGACTTAACTCAGTATTATGGTTTAGCCTATCCCATAGCCTCTTTGCATACCCAGTTAGGATCAACCCCACACTGATGAGACCCATCAAGGTCGAAACAGCTGTCTGTGGGTGGTTTTCTGGGTGTGCACCTTAACCCTGGCTGTGCTCAAAGCTGTGACCATGCAGCAAGAAGGTAGCTTAAGCCTATAGGGAACCATGTTAAAAAATGGTTTTGTAGGCAAAAGGTGACACTGTGTGCTCATTTGCATGTCATTTCCCAGAATCCCTTGCTGCTAGTGGAAGTGCTGTATGCTGGGTGATAATGGGGAAGGCGGGGTGCAGACCTGCCTAAAGCATGCAGATGAGCATACAGTTGTTATTGCATATATATATAATATATATTATATATATAATATATATATATATATATATATATATATATATATCTTTTGGTTCTTTTGTTATGATATCTGTATATATATTGATATATATTGATATCATATCTATCACAAATGTAATACATACCCCTATGCTCATCTGCTGGTCTTAGGCAGGTCTGCAACCCCGCCTTTCACCATTATCACCCAGCACTTCCACTGCAGCAAGGATTCTGGGAAATGAACATGCAAAAGGACACAGTGCCACTTTTTGCTTCAAAAACCATTTTTATACATGGTTCCCTATAGGCTTAAGCTTGCTGCATGGTCACGCTTTGAGCACAGCCAGGGTTAAGGTGCATACCCAGAAATATATATATTATATATCTCCATGGCTGGTCCAGGCTATCTTTCTGCCCCTCCTGTCACGTATAGTCCCAGTAGCTGCAGGCAGTGACAGGCTATTCCTGTGGTGTTTACCCCCCCCATCCGCATCTCCCAGAGTGGCAAGAGAGGTGGTGACATGGGGTCTGTGTTGCAGCCAATCCTGGTGCAGACACTGTGCCCTCACCTTTTGCATATGGGGGACGTTCCAAATTACAGGAGTGAGTTCCCCCCATCCCTCCTGGGGAGAGGAGCATGTGCAAGTTCTCCTCACCCTCCTGGGGGAAGAGGGCGTGTGTCAAGTTCCTCCACCCTCCTGGGGAGAGGATGTGTGAGTCCAGCTCTCAACCTCCTGGGGCTGAGAGAGCAAGATCTGTGCATGGCACAGGCTGCACCATTACTGCTCGGCCTGCACCATCCAGGGATCTGAGAACCCTCTGTACTATATGGGTAGCGACTTTCCCCACCCCTGAGAGATGTGTGGTAAGGTGGGTGTGGGGCGGTGTGATACCTGTGGCTCACAGGAACCTGAGCCTCCGCTGCTGGAAATCTGGGGTGCACCTGAGTTTGGTGCTCGGTAGCGCCTCCACCTGTAGGGATTCTACTGTGTGGAATTACCCCGTTACAGAACCCCAGCCACTAAAACACAATTGGTGTAGGTATAACAGTTTTATGTGCACAGACTACAATACTCACACTCCAAAATATACAAGCCTACAGGGCTGTACCGCTTCAACAGTGCCATCCCTCCTGCACGTGTTTCTCACCGTCGACGGGGGTGATCCTCCCCAGTACCACTGGGTGCCATGAACTGAGACGCAACACCTTCGGTGTCCATAGAGTCACTCAAACTCCCACGTGATCAGTGCAGTGCATATCCCACTAGCCCATGTATGGTTGGTGCACATTGGTGAGAGAGGTCGCTACCGGTGTGTCACACCTTAATGTCTCTGTAGACAGAGGATGTATCTGGTCCCAGATCAACCTGATAAAGGATGCAGCCGTGTCCTGGATTTGTCCCATTGACTCTGGTTCTACATAGGCAGTGTCCCTACTATAGGCCTGTCCCTGCAACAACCACAATACAAGGGGAGCAGGGGCCTAGGAGGGGTCTCTCTGCCTAGTGCAGGTGCCAACGACACTGAGCATGCACAACTACCCTATTTGCGTTCCAGCTCCGACTGGCATGGTTGCAAACGCGCGAAACAGTATCTATGTGGTCGCAGAGGATTGCTGCAGCCGATTGGCTGGCTCACGCCATGTGATCTAACAGCCACAGTGGCTGCTGGTGTTGTAGTCCCCCTGCAGGACTCTTGGGTCACTGCTCAGGCCTCCTGCACAGTGCGAGTGGTGTAACAAGATGGCCGCCGCACTTGGAAAACTATGCACATGGGCAACTGCTTCTGCCCATGCCACGAACATACACAAAATGGCGGCGCCCTGCAGAGGGAGTCGCTGAAGCCTGGTGAGCCGATCACCGCTCCATACTCCCCGCCAGTGCCTCCCACACCTGTCCCTGCCTCCACTGTTCAGGCACGACCGCGCCGGGAGGAAAGGGGACAGGCGGCACCAGGGGGACCCTGCTATATATGCAACGCTGTTTACCATCTGCATTGGTTTGCTACAAATAAAGACCTAATTTATATACCCTGGCTGAGTTGCGGTCTATTAGTCAGAGGTATTGGAGAGAAAGAACTGTCAAGGTGGAACTGCTGCATGACCTTGCTGTATGCCTGGTTTCTGGAGGCGCTGTATCACATGGACAAGAACATAAGGATCACCGTAGCCTGTCCTGGTCCTCACCCCATCGCGGACTCCCAGCTCCTCCTGAGCCCTCACAGTGTATGCACGCACCAAGACTCAGTAGTAGCAGCATAACATTTCCAGAGAGGGGGGGAAACAGGGTACATATGCAACAGAAAAAAACAGCGCTCAGATAAAGAGAGTGAATATATAAATAGGAGTGTAAGATAATAAAAGTGGTGATTATTATAATATATATATAAATAATGCTGCTCTGTCTGTGTGGATTAACCTAATCCATAACAATAAAATACAAAAGAAAAAATAGAGCGCCAAATCTATTGTGTAGGTAATCAAATATAAGACAATTTTATTCAAAAAAACGGGCAAGCAATTTCCCTAATCAATGATATACAGCGAAGACCAAAAAAAACTATTGTAAATACAATGTTTAAAGAAAATATTGCCATTAGATGCTGTAATTCAGATAAGAGAGTAGATATTAACACGGTATGGTGTAGGCTACTGCGTAGTAGGAGAAGGGGCAGATGAATGTCCCATAGTGACCACAAAGTCCGAAAACGTAAGGTAAGTGAGTATATGATGTAACAGTCCCGTAACTCTGGAAAGGGTTAATGCGAATAAATCTAGGCTCGATCAATATCACCATACCACACCGAACGTGAAATTTAGTGTAGTATTTGGAAAATGCAAATGGTAAACAATCAGATAATTAGAGGATAGAGATTCACTGCAGTTAGGAGTAGGTCAGACTAGATCCTTTTGACTACTCCCCTAACCCTCCCGTCCATACAATGCTACTGGTGCTACATTTATTCAATTAATGTATTCACTCTCTGAGGCTCCTACTGCACTGTCACACCAATCAACATCTGTGCTCGTCTACATATAACTGGTGAGTGTTCAAATTCAAATCCTAGCCCTCATGACAAAACACTTCACAACACTGCTACATACTCAAGACCTCATTTCTAGGTACACCCTCAAAAGTGATGTTAAAGCTAATTGCTGTTCTTTTGCATTTCCTTTTTTTTTTTTACTTTAAGAGATCTCTGTCTACCATTTCCAAAGCTGTTGTTATTGTGTTATTTATTTTGCTTTTCAGGAGAGAGATAAATTTAAAATATTACGTGTCTGGGCCCAAACGCTCTTTTCAGATGTCTGGAGGACAGATGTCCCCTTAGACCCGTATCTCTTTTTGCTGGTAAACCTCTCAGGGGATGCCACATTTCCAATCATTATTGATAAAATCTCATTAACTGATGCCCGTTAGCGGCTTTTGGAAGAAGCCATGCACTCCTCTTTAGATATCTACTGCAACGTATATATTAGACCTGATGCTGATGTGGAAAAGTACTCCTTCAATAAAGGTTCTCCCTTGAATTTGCCGGCTGCCCCCTGGATAGACTTTCATAAGAATGGTTGAATACCTTTAACCCAGGGAGTGCAAACTTTTTGAGCTGCACCCCCTGCCTGCTACCTCAGCGCTACTCGCACCCCTCTTATCTGTGAGCGCCCGGTTGGATGTCACACGACCCCGTTATCCATGGGCCAACACGCGGAAAAGGACACTACGTCCCCGGGGCTACATGCTGCATGTACATCGGCCCAGCCTTGAACTCGCTTTGCCCACTGCGGCCGCACAACAACACTACTTACCTGCAACCCGTAGTAGGTTACAGTACTCTCTCCTCTGCATCACGTTCCGGGACGGAACCCACGGCATTTTAATTTCCTAAATGGCTTCTTGGGATAAGTAGCCGGGGTCCTCCTGCCAAACCCGCCATCCCGCCCCTTCCTTTCCAGCCCAACCACATCTTCCAGAAAAATCTAGCACCCCCCGTTTCGCAGCAACCGCTGCCTGAACCAATAAGGCAACTACAAAAACACCATCATTCTTTTCATTAAGCAATGGGAATTGTCTGGACACATCATCTAAGTATTTCTTGTTCTTGTGTTCTCTGTCCTCTTTCCCCTTCCTCTTCTTCTTCCACAAAGGATTTCTGCCCGGATGACTTTTATCCAAACTGTGTTTTCTACTTACTTATGCTTTTAGTTGAATGTATTGCTAATGTAAGTGCATTCGTGACTTGTGCCCTACAGTTTAAATATGTGTGATCTGTCAATCTTGTAAAATTGAACTGGTCAGTGCACTGTCATTTTCACAATCCTGGCTGACAGGCTTGGATTAGACACTGCATGCCTATTGTGATAATGGCGTTACGAGCAGGGGTCTGCCCACAGCAACCTGTCTGAGATCATGTGAATCGTCTCACAAGTAAATATTGTAATTCCTTACTAAAATCAATCTAAGAACCTTTTTTTTAAATACTTAACACTATTTAATGACGGAACTTTCCCCCTGAGCACCAGTGCTGTCCCCAAATGGTTTGTTTACCCCATAGACTAACACCTCGCACTGAGATGATTAAATCATTCAACAAATCCATGCATCATAAACAAATCACTACACAAAAGTGCTTTGTAAAACCGCAAGACCCTGTCCGTCGTTAAGCATGTACTTACATATTATACTGTAACTCTAATTGTAAGTTCTCTCGTGAGCAGGTTTGTCCCCTTGCCTCTACTATATCAGTTTGAACTATTGTATTTTGTGGTTGGCTGATTGTTTGTCATTTATAATGATCAATGATCGTGCTTCGCTCCCTATTTTCCTACCGAGCTGCGAAGACGCCTCGCATTTTTGCGGTGACGCCTTTACAGATAACTTAATCACATATAGGCTCCTATGGGGGTGGTGGAGGGAGAAATCGTACTCCAACCCCACATTAGTACTTGCACACCGCCCACATGATATGTCTGGCGTATATATATTAATACGATAATACTAATCACCACGTGGAAAGATGATTAAATATAAAAAAGCCGAGCGGGCTGGTGACACCAGCACCATATAGCCTTTTCCCTTTTTTTCAAATGCCCAATGTCAGGCTGCTGGTTAAGTGATTATCTGTGTCAAACATGCTAAGTAATAGAACATCCTAGTTCTTTTAATATTATATACTCCTTTTGTTTGTTAAACACCATACATCAGCATTATTTTAAGGCCAATCTTAAATTAAGTTCATCTTTCTTTTTTAACGTTCCTTTTGCTTGCATTGTTTTCTAGTCCGAGCCCATCTCTGAGCCCCTTGACCCCCTAGGCAATCTCCCTGGCTGACATTAAAAACCAGCATGACATAACATAAAATAACGACAAAGCTCAGCGCACAATCACAGACAAAGATGTATCATCCCTGACTACAGTGCCTAAATATAACATCTGTATAGATCCCACTATTAAATAAAATGGTCTCTTAGTTAACATTTTGGCCCAAATGTGTTGTCAGCATCCTTTGAGCCAACTATCCACAAACGGCAGACCCACGTTCAGTCAAGGGTCCCATACCTAATATATAGCTTTGATTCAACCTCTGTACATTCACCATGAAAGACTCCCTGTAATAGTTTGTCCACATCAACACTCGCATCGCACGTGCACCTGTTCCCTACGTGTGGACTATGCCATGCAAGTGAGCTTTTAACCACTTTCAACATGGCTGGGGGAGTGAGCTTCATTGGACTCAGAGGTCGGCCCACCCTCCATCACTCAAGCCAAGACTAGCTGACAAGAATTATAAAACAATACGATAACACCTACCAGTCAAACTGAACCCCCAAATAACCCATCAACATATCATCATAAGCTATAAGTTTCACAAGGAGTGCTATTTGAGACTGGCACATATATATATATTTAAAACCAGAGACTAATACATAAAAACAGACAAGCTCAGGCACATCCCGAAAAACTTAGTAAAGGTACCGTCCCGTCTTAAATTATAACATGTATAAATAACTAATCAATAAAATGTCACTTTTTAGTTTAACATTTTGGCCAAATCTGTTGTAGTAGCCCTTGATCCCAACTACACGGCAGACCAGTTTTCAAGGGTCCCACACACTATAGATTCTAATAACCTGATGCATTGCCTCAGTTGCTTCAAGCAAGGCTTTACCCATAGTAATCCTCAGAACGCTAGATATACCCAAACCATTTAATTCACCACCCACAAATCACTCTAACACATAAAGGTTTGTACCAACAGCAGCAAGACAGTTCCCTGTGTAGAGGATACTTCAAACTTATTATGAGCTGAACTCGTAGACTTGTAATTTTCTCGTGCAATCCAGGCTCCGCAGTTGCGCCTCTGTATCAGTTTGAACCTTAGTTGATTGTTTGCGTGAATTGTCTTTCATAATGATCTAAATCCTCTGTTAGCCTTATTTTTAACCAGTCTAGCTCCGCGAACAACCGTCGGGCGCTTAACTTTGTTATAAACTACTACTCACATACGGGCTCTGTGGTGTGTCTGGAGTGTCGAAATCGTTCATCCCCCCCCACTTTAGACTGCGCACCGCAAATATGTTTGGGTTTAGTTACAGACAACGATATACTTAATCACCAGCAGGAAAGAGAGTAACATATAAAACCAGCCGATAGACCGCTGGTGCACTCAAGCACCTATATAGGAAATGCTAATGTGTCAGGTTTGTGGTTACACGATAAATCTATCTGACAATTCTGTCCAACAGTGCTAATTTAACTAGAACACGTTTTGATATATAATACTCTTTTGTTTTTAAAACCATTACATCAGCATATTTTAGGCCATATGTAACCAAAAGTGGACATTTCTTTTTAAGGCCTCTTGCTTGCAGTTCTGCGTTGAGCTCATTAGCCCCACCTCGGACCATGTAGCAAGTCCGTGAAGCAAGAACAACAGGACCATTCAAGTAAAGTCGGGAAATGTGAGATTATGTTTCTGCGTTGGCCCGAGGTTGTCTAGCTATAGCACGACGTAGGGTTATAAGCACGGCATCTCGACTCTCGTCACGGCTCGCTTAACTTTCGTGCTCCGCCCCCTCCTTTTTCTCGTACCATTCCGCCCCTTTTCCTTCCTCTTCCACCCCCACCCCCCCCGGGGCTTTTCCCCCCACCTTCCCCCACGCCCCCACCGGTTCCTCCCTTATCCCTCCCCCCCCCCCCTTTTTGTATTTTATTCCTTCTTTCTCTTCTTATTTCTCGTATGTTTCGTTCTATTTTCTTCCCCCTCTTTTCCTCCCTTTTGTAAATTACCTCTGCTTTTACACTATACCCCTTGATCCTGCTCTCCCCCCATCCATCCTTCCCGAACCCCACCCTTCCCCCCTGTCTGGTGTTCGTCGCCCGCACCACACAACTTCCACCGTCCCTAACGTATTGTACTTCGTGTCCATAGTTCACCCCCCTACCCTTCGACTCTGTCACACCGTTGGACCCGTACCCCTTTTACCAGGGTGGTCTTCTTCCTCCTCTCTAAATCTTATATCCATGTTACTAGCCCGTTTGCGTTGTCGACTGTAATGAAATACAGACTAACCTAACTCGCTCCAATCTCCATTCTCAGCCCGCAAATCCTTCCCCAACCTGTGTTCGGATCTTCGCTAGATTTCCCTAGTTACCCCCGATTTTTCTCGTTGCGATGCACCATCTCATGTATCCTTGGATCTCTTAATCACCTACAACTTACACAATCAAACAGACCCCTGTTAAGAGCATCCATCTCATCATTAGAGTAACGGGCATTCCTGCCACCATCTCTTGTTAGAGTTACTATATAGCTTCTCATCCCTCTGCGCTTTCCTCTTTTCCACTTTTCTTTTTTCTTCTAATTCCCCTTTATGTCTCCACTTCTCGCGCGTTAGTCCTTGCCTGGACTCCTCCCTTACCGACCGGCTCCCTTCCTTCCCTCCTTTCTTTTCATTTGCAGTTTGTTCGTACCACAGCCACGCCCCTTCTTTCCCCTCCCCTTTCTTTGGAGCCTCGTCACCATCCGATCTACCAGCATTTATTTAACATTGCGAAACTTGTTATAAAGTAAAAAATGGTAAAGATTTTTTAACAATACTATGTGACTACTTTTTCAATAAGATCCCAGTGTTAAGTCACCGCCCGGTAAAGTTATTATATGTGAGAATGTTGTCTCCTGTCATTAGGTTAATTGGCACTAGTGACGGGATGAGACGGCCCTCAAATGGTTTCCAGCTCCATCGCACATGTCAACTATATGCATGGTATATAAGAAGCCAAGACTATGGATCATTATCTCCCTTCACTCTTGTAATGCTGAACTCTTGCAGATGTAATGGTAAAATGGCTTTCTCCCCCTGGAACCACTGCTAGTATATGATTGTTAAGTAATGTGTCACTGTCCTTCGTTTACAGTGGGATTCTACACTATCCTTTATTGTGTTCGTTATTTAGTTAACAAAAAGCCATCTTTACAAGTCTAGGTTAAGTCTAGATGAACAGGCTATGGGGAATATCTATCGTACTAAAATCTTCATTAATCAGCAGCACTCAGCGTGTTTGTTCAAAACTCAGTCTGCCGCTTTTGTTTACTTACTGGACGTCTGTAAATGGTCAAACTTTAAACGTTACCAACTTCATAAAATCATGCTTCTTGCAAGGCTTTGTCTAAAGACTTTCTAGGTTAAAATCACACAGTTTGTGAGCTGGGACAAAGACTCTGACATTTTTACCATTCCACTTCCCTCATTCCTCTCCACACCTTCATCCTGCCTATTCCCTCAACCATCTCTTCCTCTATCGTCTCACCCCTACCTCTATTTCCCTCTTTACATGCTCCCACCAAACCTTATGTAGCCCAGATTGCTCTGTTCTGCTCTCTCTTTCCTCTTTCCCTTGATCTTCTGTGTCGTTACTGCATGCTCAGTAAGGGTTGTCGTTCCGGCCTTCAGGCCACTAATTACACACCACCACAGGACCACTTGATCAAGAGTGGATAGCTGGCGACTCCTGATTGGCGGCTCCTGTACCACAGACTTGCACGTACGCGGGGACCTCCTGCTAGGGCGCACCCGGTGCATATTGAACGGAAATCCTGTCCTGTATTTGGAAACTGTCAGTAAAACAATAGAGTATATGCTGAATATGTAGGGTCTGGGAATTCACCATCTTGGGGAGTAAGTGACCTGATGGCTGGGGTGGATCGGGGATTTGGCCGTCCCTCCAGCCCCTGTTTTTACCCTTTTTTTGTTGCCTTATTTGGTGAGAGTGGAATTTTCACCCAAAGGGGGCCACCCCTCCAGGGGGGGGGCGATCGCAGGCGCTTCTGCGGATCATCGGAGGCCGCCTGGGCCCCATGCTTCTTTCCAATCGTGATTGGCTGTTGATGGGTTAATTGTAGCCACATCGAGGAGCAGTGTGCATGATGGTTGGGCGGTGGGCGCAAAGGAGAGGAAGAACAGCATGCGAGACGGTGACGACGGAACATGGATTTAATTGCTTGGTTTGTGTGTTATGTTTAGACCGTTGCGTGCTCTTCTTCACCTTTCCCATTGTCCGTCAGTCTTTTTGCGAGAAGCAACCTGCAAGCCTTACCTCGAGCGCGGCCCTGTGGCTAGAACCCCGCGATGTCTGCCTGGAGGTTGTCTTGCGAGACCTCCGGTTACACAGTTATCGTTTTAGCGGGCAAGACATGCTAGGCCTTGTGGAAGGGCCACCCCGCACGGGCTCCACCCCATCGATAGGGAACTAACCCCAGAGAGCACGATCTATGCAGCGGAACCTCTGCCGGTCCTCTAACAGCGCTACCCTATCCCCATAAATATAGAACTGGCCCTCCAGAAGTGTGCGCTCATAGGTAATGATATGTACTCCACCTCTGTCTGTATGCCTATTTAATTTATCTCATATTTACACAAACCATGCACCTTCGTCACTATCTCCTCCTATATCTCTCTCATCTCACTCCTTATCCAGACCCCCCTATGACCTCCTCTCTTATACACCCCGTCTCCTAGTCTCTCTATTGCTCTAATTCACCCACCTGCCCACTTCCTTCTCTACTCCATCCTCCCATTTTCTCCTCCCCCAGGTCTACAACCTACTTCCGCGCCGCCCCTCTCTCATTCTTACCACCTAAAACCTCCCCAAGGCCCTAATTTATCTATTCTCTCCCCTCAGGGTCCCACTACAGTGTTGCCGGGGGGGCGTAGGGCGTTTTTATAAGGGTGTATAAGGGGGGGGGGGTTGCTCCTTTGTAATTACCTTTGAGTACCAAAATTACTGTGGCAGGCCCGGCCTCCACCATTTACTCCCGTATACGTTTTCAGATATCGGGAATAGGCTGGTTATTCGGTACAGGAGGAAAGATAAACACTGCAATCTTACAAGCACTCCCTCCTCCCCGAAGACATCAATCAAAATTATCCTTTTGCCATTAAACGGAGCCCATGTCCCCCACTGTAGTGCCTAGTAGGAGGCCAAAGGGCTTTAGAACCCCGTCATTAATGTCAGCCAGGGATTCTCGGTTGCAAGAGATCTACCTCCGTAGTCGGGTGGGGGTAGTAGTAGAAGCTCCCGGGGGACAGGTTTTAAGCTCCCGTCAGAGGGCCCAATAGGAAGCGCACAGGGGTGACCCCGCTCCCGGCTTCATTATTGGCAAACGATCACGGGAGCCCCTATAATTATCCACCATTTACCCACACCAGCCACCGGAGGATACTACTGGAACCCCATTTATTCGGAGACGTATCTTAAGGGAATTTAGGGGGGTTCCATTGAGCTGTAAATTTTAACACAGTCAGGCTGCCAGAGACCCTATGCTTCAATCCTGTACATAATTCAATAAAAATATAACATAAAATACGGCAATGCCCAGGAGCAGTACTGAGGTACATTTCCCACATATTTGGTAACCCTCAACGCAGTCCATAAAATTATTTGTGTTTTGGCTTCGTTGGATTTTATGTTTAAATATGCGCCCACATTAGATTGCGCTAACCTTCTGTACACAAAGGCTTTGTGTTTTTGTGGGCTAGGTTGGCCGATGCCTCTTCGACGGTTCTAAAAGTGACTCTTCTATCTGCATTTTCAAATGGTCAAAACTTCGTCCCACAATGGTCCCTCCACTTTAAGATGATTTTTTGTAGAACGCCCCAGTTGTCTCTTGAAGCGGTGTCATGTTTCTAGTGTCACACTGAGCCAAATCTACCTTTTTTTAGCTCCCTGGTGATCTCCATTTGGCCTATTTCACCAAAAAGGATGTACGCCTTGTTAAATACTCTATTAATGTATCTCACCGGCCGACGCCTTGGGGCCCCGGACTTGAATTACCAGTTTTTCAGTGTTTTGTGTACAGTGTTATGGAGCATATTGTCAGTATAAACAATTAATATTACTAATTTTAGGACACTTGATAGTCAAACTGCACGGGGGGCTTGTATTGTCAGAGAACGCCCACGACCCTCATTTTCCGATACACTGCCTGGTCTGGAGACCTGCTCAGGGACACCCCCCGCCGAGTTAATTACGCATGGGCCACCCCCACTCTGTGATGCCGCAAGGTCCACGACAAGGCTCTGCAGCCATTACTGTGGCATGAGTTGTCCCAGATTTTTCACAGGCCACGCGTTCTTATGTGATTACTCGTGGCATCGGCATCATTTGTATTTTCGTCCTTGCCATTTTTATAGCAGATGAATGTTTAAAATAGCGATTTCACCCAGCAGTATATACAGTTGTCAATTATATAAGATACAAATATATTCAACCATAACCGCTCGTGGGAAGCACGGCTTCAGAATAAAAGTAGAAATGTACGGTAGAGGGGCCGTCCCGATCCGAAGAGCGTACAAGTTAATTGGGTTGGTAGGAAAGAAAATCGTACAGAGACTAGTGGGCGGGCCGTGCTGGGTATTTGGGTTTGAGCTAAGTTCAGCCTGCCCCGGTGTTGTCACATGAAACATCTATCAGAAGTCCCGGTTGATGCCACAGTACTATTGGTGACCCCACAGCTGCATTCCACAATGTCACAAAACATTCCTCCTTCTTGTTTTATTCACAATGGGAACCACAAGATGCCTAGAGTCTCTTTTCCTCCCGTCGCCTGTAACCCTGTGTCGCTGCGTCTTTCACCAGATTGCCTCCCTCTGGACATAGAAAAGAGGCAGTCAACCAGTGAAGACTTTTGCTGACAGAGTTTGGACCTGACAAGTGTTAATGGCTCACCCTCTTGTGCCAATAAAAACTTTTCAATGTACGTGACGATCTGCATTGCAACTTAACTTTTACCCAGAACATATATTAATTCCGACTTCTGCTAAAGAAATTATTCCCTAGCCTTAAGTCTGTGATTATAGCCGTGCTGATGCGCGCACGCGTGACGCGGCTTTACAAGAACTAAATAACACAAATACCTATGATGCCATTCGAATCCAACCGACGTGGCGTCGATTTTGCACGCGACTGCGTTTTGGTGAAAAAGAACTAAATTTGCCCTTTTTCAAGCGGTCTTCACTGTCCAGCCCGGTTCTGCCAATCATGACAAACTCAGCTTTTTCCGTGAAGTTCATAGCCACGCTCTGTCTCCATCGCCTGAATTTACTTATGATAGCAAGAATGCGCTCAAGGTGGCACTATTACTCTTAGCCTAAAGTATAGGCCTGATCAGCCCGCGTTTCCGCCTCCCGGTGACCTCACAGTTTTGGTACTTGAAACAGGCGCTGGAACCCTCCACCTCGAAGATGGTGCCTCAGCGCGTCTTCACATGTATACTTTATCGGCGTCTATGTGGTTCCCGGTGCGGCCCTCAAACGCCCCGTTTATACCCGGTGCGAGCGCTCGCGCACGGGTGGGATGATACCGTGGGTAGAGAGAGCAACCCGACGAGAGAGGAAAGACAGAGACCGAGGAGAGAACCAGAAGAGACGAGCAGAGAGAAAGAAAGAAGAGAGAGAGAGCATAAAAGAGGAAAGAGAGAAACATCTGAGACGAAGAGAGAGACTTCGACGACCTTACGCGGATACCACGACACACGATAACGAACACAACACTTTCACCCTTCTTGTTGCCAGTTCAATGTTCCCTTGTGCACAGAAAGGAGCTCATAACTGACGACATTCGATACTAAAATCCCTGGATATAAATACAGGTCACCCCCAACCTCGCGCAGTAGAGCCTCAACGCGTGCAACTGTGACGTGTGCAGTGTGATACTCCTTTCCAGCACAGCCTCCACCCCACAGTACCCCCTCATGCTCCTACACGAAAGGCGCCTAAACGCTTGGTCCCCACTGGCCTCTTACTAGCGGGCCGCGCATCCGGCGGCGGGGACAAGCGCCGCCCTGCACATGGGCCTGGCACGATGCGAGGGTGATGGAGTGGAAGGGCGCGTGTTAATTGTTCAACGGGGATTGGACATTATATGGAGGAGGAGACCTAGCACCGGCGCGGTTATGGAACATCGCTCCCCGTGTTCAGCCAACTGACGGGCTCGAACATGTCCGTCCGGTTGACGTTTCATGCCCCGCAGCCCCCATTCACCACATCCGTCGTCACACCTCGAAGCTCCACTGCAGACTTTTATTGAGCGCCGTTGCGAACGTGGGTGCATTTTCGCGCGCCAGCCATTCGCACGTGCGCGCAGGGCCAGCGCCCTTTTTAGCACTGGGGCATCTCGCCGTGTACCTCTGTAAACCTCATGTAGTTCGTTTGGTTAAACTCGTGCGGCTCATGTGGGGGATGTGAGTGTAAGTTGGAAATCAGGGAGGGGATGGAGATGCAGAGATATCTCACAGGGAACGCTCGGTGCTCCTTTTTGAGTACGGGGCGACTGTTATTGTGGGGTAGCTTGAAAAGGGAGAGAGATGAGAGAGGA
>WSYH01008418.1:0-29208 GCA_036426205.1 Ascaphus truei | reverse complement strand
TAACAGCCGAGTTGCTTGTATTAAGCTACTAGCATAGGCCCCTATCTGGGACTGCACGGGAGAGTCAAACGAAACATTCAGGTCCTTTAGATAGGATTAATTAAAGGGAAGTACCGACTGTCCATTAGGTTGACATGGAAAAGGGCCTTTGAAAACGGCCTTGAGGGTCTATTACTCCTAAACGTTGCTACAAACATTACGAAGCAACGTTGCGTTGCAAATTGTTACTTTTGAGTGGTGTGGGACAATTGGGTTTACAACAAAAAAAAATAAAAAAAACGTCAAACCGCGCCCATACCGCACAGACAAAATATCTTATTGAGTGAGGATCATGGCTCACATTAACTACCGCTGTCTCACCGGCAGTGTGGCGGAGAATACCCTCACCATAAACGTTGGAAGTAGCACTTGTAACAGTAAATGGTAATCACTGAGCCTGGTGAATCCTCCGCACTATAGTACTTTTAGCGTTTTACAGGACACTATTTAAGAATAGTGACTTACGGTATAAACAGGGTACTTTGCCTGGGGAGGGGGTAGAACGGGGTCCTGGACCTGGGGAGGTGTGATTGACGGGGGTTACTGGGCCTGGGAAAAGGGTATAACATGTTTCCTTGGCCTGGGTAGTGGGTATACGGGGTAACTGGAACCTTGGAGGGGGGATTTACGGGGTACTGGGCCTGGGAAAAGGGGTATACGGGGTTACTGGGCCTGGGCAAGGGGGGTATAACGGGGTACTTGTGCCTACATTATAATGGGGTACTGGGCCTGGGGAGGGGGAATAAAGGTACTGGACTGGGGTATAACGGGGTACTTGGCCTGAGGAGTGGGGGTATAAAGTGCCACATGAGCCTCTTGCGATCCAAAGTTCCTGTCCTTGGTTCACACCGTTATGTCTCCTGCAGTCCGTGGAGCCGCACGGAGGTGAAGCCGTTTGGCCTGTCAGCTTGTACCACTGAGAGCTCCAGTTCCAGCTCAATAGTGTTCGGAGGATGAAGAAGATGAGAAGTGTGCGTAGGGCTGACAAAGAGGAGGTAATAATGGATACGTTGACTGGGATAACGGGGTACTGAACCAAGGAGAGGGGTGTATCACGGGTACTGGGCCAGTGTGATGGGGTTTAAACATGTAACTGGTGATGGGGAGGTGGGTTAATACTGGACTGTATCTATGGGTATTAACCGGGTACTGAGTCTTGCAGGGGGGTATAACGGGGTACTGGTCCTGGTGAGGGGGGTATTCGGGTTCTGGGGCAGGTGGATAGGGGTTACGCTGGGCTTTGGGATAAGGGTATAATGTGGAACTGGGCTTGGGGATAAGACAGGGTACTGGGCTGGGGAGGAGGGTGTATAGTGATGGGTTACTGGGCCTGGTGGTATGAACAGGAAGAGTGACAGTGGGAGCTGTAAAGGGTGTTGAGAGCGAGGTGGGTGTGTGGAAGGGGGCAGTGTAAGAGAAACGGGGGGAGGGGTTTCTCGCAATGTCGCAACACGTGGGGTAGAGCGGGCCCGGTGGAAGCTCTGAGTCCTGGGCCTCAGAAACCTGTCCTGGTGGCCCTGGTCATATATGAATCGAGTACCATGTTAGAAAGGAACACATGTATGTTCAGAAGATTTTAACCGATGGTATACCTGGAGATCATAGCAGGTATACTGTGCGCTTTTGCAAAGGTCCAGGGAGAGAGGGCCTATGGGGGAGTTGGAAGGGTCCAAATAATCTATCTCTAAAAGCATTGTCCCTTCATACAGATCGGAGCAGAGAGGGTGATAAGACGCGCAGCCGCAATGCACCAGTAGAGCACAATGGCTGCTAGGAGTGAGCCCACCTCGTGTGAAGATGGTGATGTACAAATTGCTGTCACTATGCAACTCTTTCCAATGACCTGGCAAATTAATGCAGAGAAATAGTGACACTTGTTTCTAACACGTTAAGTCCCCCAGGGGAACTCAACAGCTGTTGGAGAAGTTAGGGAGTTAGCTAAACCAAACTCATATAAATTTCTAGTTATTTATTTATTCCTTTTTTTTATTTTAAACACGTACCACCCACATATTAACAGTATTCACATTAAATGCAGGGAGGACGGGAATCCTGCCGGTGCAGACTGCCCCCGTGCCCCCTGCCTCTGTCTATTTCTTTCTAACCCCTCCCTTGCCCTTCCCCCTCCACGTCAGCCCTGCTGCCATAGGGGGGGAGAGGCCAGGGGGAACGCAGTCCACACTCACAAGTAAGTGGGAGCCTATCCCTCGGGCATATCGCCGCCTGTCACCGAGGGCGTCAAGGCTAACTTTCTGGTTATTTTGAAGTGAGCACCTGGTGAATGTTACAATTCTGTTTTGTGTAAGCAGTGCTTCCTGGAGGAAGGTATGCAGGTTTTAGGTCCCAGCGAGGGGCGATTGGATCACTCATGGAGAATGAGCGTCATGGTAAAACGTGGCTACAGTCATCTCTCCTGCTTACGTAAGGGCCTGGTAAGGGTTGTGGGCATCCAGCAGTAAGTATGGAGGTTTGGCCCTCACACCCTGGTTGAGGTGCCCCTATTTAGTGGATGGTGAGTGGTACAGGCTCTGACTCCATGGTTAGTATGTCAGAGGCTGTGTCAGCCCCCATAGTGTTACATAAGGCACAACACTGTGTCTAAGAGTTATTTTCTGCTCTTGCCAGAGTTCCTGAGAGGAGAAAGTTTATTTATTAGTAGCTGAATTGAAGACTGTGTCCGGTCCTGCCACAGAGTACTTAAGACATCCGGCTGGATAGGGAAGCCATTTAAGGAGAACTACACCTTGTAAGGGAAGTGCTGGGACCATGAAGGACTAATACACCCCATGGGTGGAGGGCAGCATGGCCCACAGTCCAATAAGATGCTCTTATTAAAAAACCCGGTCTCTTTCCCTCCCCGTGTACATTGTGGATGATTGTACAGAGAGGAGCACCACAGAGGATTTCCTCGGCCAGGACCATCCCAAATCCCCAAGTGACCGAAGGACCTGATGGGTGGATGCGCGCACTGGGACCAGGTTAGGACTCAAGCACACTACCTCACTGCCTGTCTGACGGTCCTCCCCATACACCATCATGCGGTAGACTCAGAGTCCTGTTTTGCCCAACAGTGTGCCCCCAGACACTACTACACTTAATGGGAACTGATTATAGACGCACAGGGGCCAAGGTGAGATTGGGGGGTCAGGCCGGTTCAAACAAAAACCTTTACATTTTGGAGGCGAGCTGCTTAGAATCAGATCATTCACCAGGACAGGCTCTAGCTAGGCCACTGGGAAAACAGGGCGAGGTCTGCTTCCACTCTGTGCTGCTTAGGGACGGACCTAGGGTTGGTCAGGGCTGACAGGGTATGTGCAGTTCGCATGGACGACCTAGGGGCCTTAAGAGTGAGGGGTTTGGAGGCGGGCTAATAGTCTGACCGAGTCAACGTGAGGTAAGTGCTATTGTAAGGACCCAGGAATGGATAGCCTGTTAACCGTGGTCAGGAATCCCTGAGAGGGTCTGCGCTAAGCTGACCGCAGAGAGGTATGAAACGCCCCAAGTACTCTTGTACTGCATGGCAAGCCAGAGTACTCTACCCTTCCAGACACTTACCATAGTGAGCACAGACTGGGAGGAAGGAGTTTACAACACCAGACTCTGAGAGAGTGATCCTAGCCGGGAGTAGTGCAAACTGGAGTCCATCCTCGATCAGTACACATGTGGTGGTGCATCTGAGATCTTTATTGTACTGTGTGGGTGGCTGCCCCGCAGAAGCGGAGCCCCATGTACGATTATTGTGCACAGAGCCTGACAACCCAAGGAATGGAGGAGTCCGCGTGTTGCGGAGAGCCAATTCTACCATATGCTGATGGGGAAGCACCCGTGGCGTTGCCCCACTGAAGAGCAAATTTTTCGCTGAGCGTCTTTAACTAATTTCTGCTCTGGAGTTGAGCGCAGGCTTTGGCGCCCGTTTTGTACTGTCCTTGGGACAATCCCCGAGGTGCCACCCCTTGAGTAGTTTGAGACATTTGTGATAACTTGGGGGGGGAACCCATCGAGTAAAAGGCAAACAAACTACATTTCGGGCTTAAAAAGCTATCCAAAATGGGCGGTTCCCGCGTGCTCGGGGACCGCGGGGCCAGTCTCAGAGAATTGGCTGATTCAGGACTTGCAAAAGCTGGCCGGGAATGGCGGCGACAGCAGAGCCCCGCCAGATGGGGGTATGGCGCGAAAGCTATGGCTTCTGCGCTTTTCCTTCATTGACAGTGACTCACTCGTTCGGCCCCTGTCTGAATTCAACCTCTTAGTCTATTGTACCGCTCCCTGATTTCCACAGTGGAGTGACTTTCAAACTATGGCTGTGGGAATGCACCCACTGGGCCCAGGGACGATATCCAGACGGTCGCCGACTACAAGACGTAGTTTCCGTCCGGGAGGTACGTTGCAAAAAGGAGGGATATTTTTTTGCACGCAAGGCAGCTGCCCATGAGAAGGCGGGAACTAGCCGCGGGCAAGAATCCCCCTCTGAATGAGGAATTACTGGCGCGCAACCGCAGACCGCGCCCCCCAGTACGAGAAAGGCGGCGGCCTTAATAAGGGCCATTCTTAATTCCCCTGTTGGAACCGTCCCATAATGGCAACCCGGGGGCGTGTCCAGCTATGCCGCGGAGGGGGAGCCGAATCAGGAAGTGGCTGGCCCAGCAACTTCTACCAGTAGTTGCGAGGAACCCTGACCTGGAGAGACCCATACAGAAAGGGGTCCCTACTAAAGAATGGCCATGCTCTCCACTGTTGGGCCTATGGGTCTCCACCCCTCCTACTCGGTACCACCCCCGTCGGGGTACTGGTAGTCGGGTGTCCAAACACCGAGACGGTGGTCGGCTCTGGCCTTCACTGCGGGCTGCCCTGAGGCATGGTCAATACAAAAAACACGGCACGTTGCCCACAATGCGGGATCTTTATACTTGTGGCCAAGCCGACTTTCATCGGCGATCCAATCTGCTGACCCCCGGGGAACGGCTAGGGTCTTCCGCCGAGTCCCCCTGGTGCACTGTGGATCAGTCGTGCAAGTCACCCGGAGAAAAGGGGACTGGGGTCGATTAAATCGCTGGGTCAGCAGCACGGAGAAGAGTCGGGAGGGAGGTCACCCCCCGACCGCACTGAAGAGACTATCGCACCCGAATCTCGGTGACCCCTGTCGGGGAAGGGGAACTACTACTCGGATGAGGATCTCCGCGAGCTAGTCGGAGGTGAAATCAAGCCGGACATAACCGTGTGGAGGACTCACCCCGTGGCGTTAGTAGTAGCCCTTGAAAGCAGGCGTCCCCGCGCGATCGGCGAGCCCGAAGACGGATCCCCTCCGCCCCAGGATATGGCGCGACGGGCTAGTAGAACGCCTACAACCCCTGCGATGGTAAGGAAGGCCACTTACTTACCTTGGCTCCGGTAGACGGTGTAGCTGACAAGCGTCAGGCCCAAGACGCACTTGCGGAGAAGATACCACTTCCGGTGGAGACCGACGGCGGAGCTCCGAATGTCGCATCGAGGAATGAGATCCCGCATGGGGTGTCCACCAAGGTGGCGCGCTTCCGGTTCCGGAGAGGACATCACTATCCGGTGGCGACTGCGGAACAGACGGGAAAGTGGCAGCTACGCTTCGGTCGATCGGGGTGAAGTCCCCGGATCACCCTCGAGGGCCCAAGGCTGGATGGGCGACCCGAGACTGAGGAGGGTGAGCTATCCTCCCTGGATAATCCATGGCAGTCGCCGGAAACGGGTCCGTAGCCCCGTGCGCCTTCCTCTCTTTGTGCCCGTATACGGCCCAACCCCACGCCCTAGGTAACTCCCTGCCCCCCCCCATCCACCTGTCCCACGGGGTTCCCCCCGCCTAGCCTAGTCCGACCTTTGTGCATACCCGGGCCGGAAAAAAACTTGGGGGGGAGGATATACGGACTGGGGAAAGAGCTCGCAGTTGCACAAAGGGCTTTATATCGGGGTGGGGGAGAATTAGGTAATAGGCCGCGGTAGCGCGGTGGTTCCTCCTGCGACCAACAAAACAGAGGACAAGGCCCGGGAATCATCACGGTGGTCCGTACCACGGTCGGCACGGACATCGGAGGGTATTTTCGTGGGGATGCGACGAAGTGACCAGGGATTCACATCACACCGCTGTCAAAGAACAACCGGTTTTGGGCCCCACTCTTTGAATGGCTATGTACGGTTCGCGTTTTCTCATCCTAGGGAGGAGGTAGTAGATTTGTGGTTGCCGAAGGAGAATTCACCCTGAGCAAGAGATAGGGAATGGGCAGGCCCGTGGATTAAGATTGAGCAGCAGGGAGATATAGCCCATGGGCCTGAACACACTATCAGACCCCTGGGGATCCTGACGAACCCCTGTCCATGGGTTCTACTGGGAGGGCATTTAGGGCTTGATCTGACTAGGATCAGTAGAGCGGAACGGTGTGGAATGGGAGGCAATAATCTCTCTATAGTCTTCCCCATGACTGGTTGGAGTACCCTTATGTCCCTTAACCCCAACCCCCTCATGTCGGAAAGAAGAAACAGAGAAAGGTGGCTTAGGGAACCATCGAGATTTACCGGGTCATTAATGGGAGTTAAGTTACCACCGAAGGATGGGCAGAGACAGACTAGATCACCTTGCGAGTGTGGGAGTATAGAGAGGAATATACAATACGTCACAGGGTGACCTATAGGCGCCGATAGGGGACGGCCTAGCATTACATGTCACGTCCTGGACCTGGGTGGTAGCGATGTTAGAAATACCTGACCCAAGTCGAACTACTATTAGGTGGTACTGAGCGCGATTAACGTCCGGGCCTCGTTGCTGCTTGGTCTGGGCGGGCCTTGGCGAGATGTTTCCCCCTGTGGTCATTTTTCGTTTATATTGTACAACTGTGGATTTTACAATTATGTTTTGTGTTACCGTGCTTCCGGAGGAAGGTAAGCAACTTTAGGTCCTCAGCGAGGGGATTGGATTCACCAGGGGAGAATGTAGCGTCAAATGTAAAAATGGTGCTACAAGTCATCTCTCCTGCTGACCGTAAGGCCTGGTAATTGTGGGGCATCCAGCAGTAATTATGGAGGTTTGCCCTCACACCCTGGTGAGGTGCCTATGTATGGGATGGGAGTGGTCCCAGGCCTCTGGACTCCATGGTTAGTGAGTTCAGAGCTTGTGGTCCCGCCCCATTGTACCTAATTGCACAGCACATGTGTCTAGAAGAGGTTAGTTCTGCCAGAGTTTCTGAGAGGAGTAATGATTTCTGTTATAGAGCTTGAATAAGAAGACCTGTTTCCAGGGACCTGGCACGAGTAAAAGACATCCGGCTGGGAAGGGAATCCCTATTTTAAGGAGAACTACAACACCTTGTTAAGGGAAGTGCTGTGACCATGAGGGCCTAGTACAACCCCCCATTGTGGATGGGCAAGCATGCCCACAGTCCAATAAAGATGCTCTTAATTACAAACCCCTCTCGTGTACATGTGTGGAGTGATTGTACAGAGAGGAGCACCACAGAGGAGTTTCCCTCGCCAGGACGCATCCCCAGTGACCGAAGGGACCCTGATGAGGTGGAGGCGCTGCTGCCGGACCAGGTAGACTCAGCACACGACCTCCGGTGCCTGTCTGGACGGTCGTCCCCCATACACCATCAATGCGGGAGACTCAGGAGTCCGTTGCCAACAGGTGCAAGGGTGCACCACTTCAGACACTAGACTACACGGTAATGGGGACTGGTTCGACCTACAGTGGCCAATGTGATTATTGGGTGGGTCAGGCCCGGTTCACAAAAAAAACCGTTACTATATATATATAATATATATATATATATATATATATATATATATATATCTATATCTATATATATCTAATTATATATATGTAACCCTTCTGTAAAATGTTGCAGGTCTCTCTCCTTCTCCTGCTGGCAGTAAGGCCTGGTAAGTTATGGGCATGGCCAGCAGTTAAGTTATGGAGGTTTTGCCCTCACTCACCTGGTGAGGTCCCTATGTATGGATGGGATGGTCACGCTCTGACTCCCTGTTTGGTTGATGTCAGAGTTGGTGTCAGCCCCAGATGATACATAAGGCACAGCACTGAGTCAAAAGTTAGTTCTAGTCCTAGTTCTAGTCCTAGTTCTAGTCTGAGTATAGTGCTGAAGCTGGTTGCTTGAGTATGAAGAGATGAGACTGTGACCAGGACCTGGCACAGAACATATATCACTGCGGGGATAGGGAATCCCTACTTCTGAGAATACATACACCTTCCAAGGAAATACGGATAACAAGGAGGGCTGAATACAAACCCCATTGTGGCGGGCAGCTGGCCCCCCGTACACTAAAGAATGGTTCTGATTAATAACACTCTCGTGTGCATGTGTGGAATTATTGCCCGAGAGGAGCACACAGAGGATTCCTCATCAGACCTCCCTCAAGCCCAGCGGACGCTGGGATCCTGATAGGTGGGAGGGCTGGCACTGGAATCTAGGTAGGACTCAAGCACACTACCCCTCCCTGCCTGTCCTTAGTTGGCAATCCCCACACACCCCCATCATGCGGGAGACTCAGATTCCTTTTGCCAACGGTGCACCACCAGAACACTATTCACCCCATTTAATGGGGACTGTTAGACCACAGGGGCCAATATGATGGGATTGGGTGTCAGGCGGTTCAGAAAAACCGTACTTTGGAGGCGAGCTGCTGAGATCAGACCTGTCACGGAAGGCTTTAGCTAGTCCTTGAACAGGGGAAGTTTCTGCTGCCACTTTGTGCTGTCGTTTGGGACGGACTAGGGGTGTCAGGGGGCTGACGGGTATCAGTTTCGTAGGGACGACCTAGGGGCCTGAAAGGAGTTGGGGGTTTGGAGCCGGGCTATACTGTCCTAGTCACCTTGAAGGTAGTGGCTAGTTGGGTAGGAGCCAGAAGGGATAGCCTGTTAACTGGGGTCAGGAATCCTGGTAGGTTCTTACGCTAGGCCTAACCAAGACATGTAGACCGCCCCAAGTACTGCATGGAAGCCCCAGAGTACTCTAGCCCATTTCCAGACCTCTTACCGTAGGGCACACAGACTGTGAGGAAGAAGATACAGCCAGACACTGAGAGAGTGAACCTAGCCTGAGGTCGTGCATACAGAGTCCAGCCTACGATTAGGTACACAGGTGGTGGTGCATCAGATGACATCTTTATTGTACCGGTGTGGTGGCTGCCCCGCAGAGAGGATCCCCCATGTACGAAACTGTTACAGAGAGCATGGCGACCGCAAGAATGGAGGTCTGCGCGGTGCGGATAGTCCAAAATGGCGACCGGAGTGTTAATGGGGAAAGCACCTGGCGTGCGCCCACTGAAGAGCCAAGCTGTTGCTGAACTGTCTTTTTCAAGTCTCTCTGGGTGGAGGCGAAGTGTGGCCGCACCGTTCTGGTCCTGCCTAGGACAACAGGGTGCTTGCCCTGAGGATGTGTAGAGGCCTTGAAATGTGGTTGGAAAGGACTTGCAAAATGGCCTGCTCCCGCTTCTCTGGTAGACGCTTGGCCTCTGGTAGACTAGGCTGCGGAGCACAGATTACTAAATAATTGGCCGCGAGTGACGCCAACTGGAAGCCCCCCCGCATGGGGTGTATTCGGAAAGTACGGCCGCGCCTTCACGGACAGAGCCTCGCTCAGCCAACAGTGCTAGTCAACCCTACCTGTGGGACCCCCCCCAATATCTCCAGGTGGAGTGGTTTCCAGTTATGCCCCTGTGGGCCCCGGGCTGGGGCGCGCTGCCGGTACCACTACCAAAAGAAGTTCTGGCCTAGGAAATTGGTGCAAAAAAGAAGGATACTTTTCACGCAAGGCCTGCAAGGAAGCGGGTTGGAGTTGGGCGGCAAAAGCAGAGTCCCACCCGTTGGGAAAAACGCGCAAAAACTGTGGTCACGCCCTCTAGAACTGAGAAAGCGGCTGCCTTATTAAAGGACATCCTATTCCCTTGTGGACCCCTCCCATATGCTATAATGGGGGCGATTCCAACTGGTCAGAGGAGGGAGGAGCTAAAAAACCAATGAGTGGCTTGACCATTCCACCCCTGTTGGTCCTCGTTGCGGTAACCAGCTCTCATGACAGACCCGATGCGATTAGCTCCTACCAAATAGGCCTGCTCCCCGGATGCCACCGATGGTTCACCCAACCCTACGCGGGTACCCAGCGGGGTACTAGTGATACGCGTGTGAGGTGGGCCGCGGAGACGTCGTAGGCCTCTGCCTACAGTTCCGACTGCCCGCGGCGGCCATGAGCACCGCCGCACGCCTGTTCCCAGTGTGGCACAGCGGAAATCTTGTGCCAATGCCCACCTTCCGTGCCATACAGAACAACATCCTGGGGGAATACTGCTACTGCTGCGACAACACTTATTTTCGAAGCAAATACCCAGTATTTACCTGGCAGAATACCTGGAATGCTCCGCTCTTACCTCTGACCAGGCCCCGTTTGCTTTTTGCCTTCCCCCATGGTTTTCATGTTCATTGCCTGGCTGACGGGCGGGCTGATCTGTTAAAATGATAATGAATTAGGGATTTAATGGCTGCAATGCTTCGCGTGTTCTACCAGGATGGCTAAAAGTCAATGAATTTGTAATGCAGTATATATATATATACTGTCGTATTGCAGCCAGCGGGAATAAATGCTTCAATCCCTGCCTGGAAAATAACCGCATGCACTTGGCAGAAACAGTCACAAACCTCAATTACAACCCGATGTCCCCCCGAATTCGTGGGGACAACATCCGCGCTCGAATAAAGTGTGTCGCCAGTGTAATGTTTGTCCCGCGCGTCCCCCGGTGCCTATGGACAAAAAATATAGACCCGAGGCGTGTGACTGGTCGGGTTGTCCAACCCGACCGTGAGAAAGAAGGCGGTCCGCCCGCGCTCAGTGACCCCCGAGTACGCTAAGTGCGGAATCCCTCGGACGGGGACCCAAAGAGCCATGATTACCCCCTGGCTGGCCGTTGGCAAGTTGCCCGTTGGGGGAAACGGAACAAAACGGCCCACTTACCGGCAGCGACAGTGGGCGGAGTCGGTGTCCCCGTGGAGCCGAAACCGGAGAAGCGTGCCAAAAAAAAAATAAGGAAAAACTGTTATCAGGCCGGCGTGGGTCCATTTCCAGGTGCGACCCCTCCCCCCCCTTTTACCTTGGTCCTTCATCTCCCTTTTCCTTGCCCCTGCTCCTCTGCCCTCTCCCGGTTTATGTATCTTCCCTTCCCTTGTCCTGCGCGATACTTCACCCTTTTCTCCCTCTTGCCCTATGGGAGTCTCCTCTCGTTTCTCTTGGGTTCCGCTTCTCGTCCCTCGCTTGCGCACCCTTTTGTCTCTTCGCATGTTTCTATTTCGTTGTTCTTAATCCTTTATCCTTATTCTCTCTAAGCAAGCCATTAATGTACATAGCGCTTCACAAGTAAACATTGGTACGAATAAATAACTATAATATATAACAGAAACAGATCATGGGAATACAGGCTTTAGAGACAAACAAACCTTAAGGAAGAGGAGTCATGCCCCCGAGGAGCTTACATCTAATTGGTAGGTAGGGAGAAACGTACAGATACAGTAGAGGGAGTCTTGGTAAGGTGTCGTCTGCAGGGGCCAAGCTTTATGTGTCATGTGTTTCAGATGTTCACAGTGCCTAGCGTATGCTTCTTAACAAGTGTGTCTTTAAGTGGGTCTTAAAGGTGGATAGAGAGGGTGATAGCGGGTAACTGGGGGGCTTCAACCTCTCTCATGATGGGGCTCCGGCACGTAGGGATATTATAAACCGTGCGGACTGCCGGTATCCCTAGCGACTATTGGCCTGTCAGCTGACTTCGCTTGGTAAATGTGTGCGGCCCCTGCCCTGCTTGGCAGTACCCAAACAATGTTCCTCCTCCTTCCTCGGGTGCTACGTCGTCATACAATATACTGGGCCTTGAGTACAACGTTTCTGTTTCATCTCCCTCACCGGTGATCCTTAACTCTACCCCATCTCCTGCGGAGTGAACGACCAGCCGCCCACCAATGGTCCTACTCCACATCGTTTAATTAACAAGAACCGCGTACGTTCCATCCCCTCAGGGTATCCGGTGAACAAGAGGCGCCCACCATTAATCACTGTGCTCTACTACCTGCGGCCTGACTAGTGCTTCTACTTACATCAGCTCTACCTGTTATGATCCACCGAAAGTAGCCCATCAGTAATCGCGATCATCTCTCCTTCCCTTGGCATTATAATACCTAGTGGGGTTCATTTTTGGACACCACTGTATAGTAGACCCCAGTCCTCTACTGGGGTGTGAGAATCTCATTCCCTCCCTTTACGCTGCAGGAGATGAACGGCACAGGTGTAGGTACAAGGTCTAACACTTGGAATACGGTATCTCCCCTCAGACCCTTCTTCACTAACTCCCAATCCCGCCCGGCAAGTCCTGGTAGTTTGTGGGTTTTTACATAATTTATCCTGGTTAGGCCCGGTGGCACCACTCATGACACGGGCAGGGGCAGTGCCGGGGCAGGGGGCTAAGGGCCGGGTTGGCGAACGTCCAGAACATTGTACGCAAACGGGTACCACCCCCCCATGAACGTTTTCTTTATGCGGCACTCCCCCTCATGCTTTAGGCTTCTCGGGAGGGGCCGTGTTCTGTCGATTCGCCCTGGCAGGACAGAGGCTATGTATTGAGGGAAAAGTTACCCCCCAAGAATGTCTTTTTCCGCCCAGTGGAACCGGAGACTGAGGTATCCCGAATCGCCGGCAGAGGTCCCCACCGCCCCGGGGTCACGCACCGGCCGTGCGTCGAGGACCCGGGGCTGCGGTTGAACATCCGAACCTGTCGAACAATAGGCTCAGCCTCTCTTTCTCTCGTTCACCGTGAGTGGGTCTTGCCTGGCCGGGAGTAAGGGGTTTGTGGTGGTCTCCTACCACTCTGCTGCTTTTTGATGACATCGGGCCTCCGCTAGGATCGGTCTCGTCCCTCTCCCTTGCACTGGGAGTCCACCCATGGCGGGTGGCAACTTCGTACGGGCCTCCGGCCGCAGCCATCGTTCGCCGACCCTGGATGGTCCCCGGACTTGTCTGTTCTCTTTTGATGCCTTTGGGTTTGGTTTTCACCCGGTAGTGCATCGCGCCCGATGTTACAACCCTCTCCTCCTTCCTCCGAAGAAATCACGATCGGTTTCCTCCACTGTGATTCACCTGGGTCTTCAACGATACACCCGTGGATATATGTCCAGAAGTCCTCGCTTCTTTGTTGTCCTCCCACTGCGGTCGCACTTGTCGGGGTGCCAGCTTCTTTATTTCAATAACTAGCTGGCCTTTGGTTCCTCCCGATAGGTATAACGGGACCCAGGCAGTCTTTTCTTTGTCGCCGCCACCCCGAGGATCCGGAAAGTTCCTGGAGAGCACCCCCGCTGCGTCCGAACAACCCGCTGCTCGGTTTGGCCACAGTAAAAACGTCCACTTTATTCACATCGGCCTTGGTAACTCGGTACCGGTGCCGGCAGTCCGCAGTGCACACACAACACCGACGTAATTCGTGTTCCGCTACTGCCACCCATTAGGCCTCCCAGGTACTTGGGGTGAATGGAGTTACTTATCTCTGACATGGTTTCTTCAAAGTGAAGAACTTCGGTTTTCTCTGCTCCTTGCTCTCCTCGAATGCACCAAAAGTGATGCTCCTCGCTCATGTTCGTCCGCCCCTTCGCGGGGAGGACCGTCTTGATTGCTCTTGTGGGCCCCCTCCCTCTGGTGAATCCAGATTCGGGGGTCTTGGTCCTTGTCAGCATGACGTGGCCTTTCGGCTTTTTTGGCCGCTCCGTTTCCCTCCGCAAGGATCTGGGTTTGGCGCCAGACGCTTCGCATTTCCGCCACAACTGTCCTCACATTCCTTTTTGCAAATCTCACGTGTCTTGCTCTGAGGCTTGGCGGGAACCGCCAATTTGTAGCTCGCCTTCCTGCTCTCGCTTAGCACATGGTAGGGATGGCCGCGCATCTTGGATACTCCCTCCAAATGTGCTTGTGCCCTACTCTCCATGTCTATGGTTATCTTGTACCTAACCATGGTTTTCCCTCCATTGGTGAACTCTGCATCTTCATAACTGTCTTTGAACCCACTAAATGGGTGCTGGTACCCAGGCTCAACGTAATCCCTCTCCCTTTCCTCTCCCATACGCAATTCAAACGATTTCCTATGCCCTGTAACTCTCTATGTCTACTTGCAGTGCTCTGTGTGCGGGTGAAGCTATGATCCTCGTTGTCTAGGTACGGGCATCTCCTGCTTTTGGGCCCTCAAGCAGGGCCTGGGCCATGGTCCCCCGGACTGTTAACAGGCTGACCCCCCCATTTCCTCACATCTACCGCCTCAGGGACTGATCACTCTAACTATCCACCCCTCCGTAACGCGGGCCCTGGCCATGGTCCCCCCTCTCCAGATTGGTTACCGCTAGACCCCCCCCCAGTTGCCATCACGCCACCCCTGCTTAGAAACACCTGCCTTGAGAGTGCATCTTAGTCTGCCTGTTCCGCCTCACTATAGCCTGTTGTCTCCTGTCTGAAGATATCAGCTCAGCAGCGCCTCCAAATGTAACCCTGCTTCCCCCCTCCCCATACTCTACTGGTGGTTTCTAGGGTACATGGGGGGCTGATTACTGTGGTGTGGTGTCTTAACCTGTTTGGTAACAGGAGTGGCCTTGAGCTTCCCGCGGTGTTTGTGGGGTGCCAGGACCGGGGCTCTGGGGTGAAAGCCTCCATATCTCTTAGTGGTGCGTGCCCTCCATCTTCTATACTCCCAGGTAATGGACCTGACCTGGTATAAATAACCCCTCAGTCCAGGGTATACTCTCCACATCAGCACACAAGTCTTTACGGGTCAAGAATATCTCTTTATTCGTCGAGCAACATAATCCCAACGATAAAGCTTCCTCCAGCAAGCCCGCAACACCATCACCAGACAGGGTTTTTACACTATTACGCCGGATCAGAACCGCGTACATTTGAGGTCCGGGACCCCCTGCTTCCTGAGATACAGGCCCCGTTATACTGTAGGGTGCATTTAAACATTTAAGACATTTAAATGTCTCGTGTCACATGACCATGGGATTTAAATGCATAGGAGATACCGGCACCCCATAACGGGGCCTGTATCTCAGGAAGCATGATTTCCCGGACCTCAAGTCAACGCAGTTCTGCTCCGGAGACCTCCTGCTCACGTGCACTAGTATTACATTTTTTATTAAAACAGCTTCATTTCCTTAGTGGCTAGCCGTTAATGCAATGAAGGAATTCAACCTCAATAGCTGGTTTATTGAGGGCAGAGGGGGTGGATGAAGCGGGTAGTAGCCCTTCATCTAAAATCCGTGGGCTACACAGATAAACCATTATGATGGAAAACATACTCACTACAAACTGGTAGCGTTTATAGTGCTATAACAGAAGGGGTACGTGTTGTAGTGAGAAATGAGGGAGCATGTGTCTTTGATATAACCCGTAGTGTGGGTATCTGCGGGAGTGTGTGCTACTGTTAATAGTTAATGGTTTTTGTAAAGCATAACGAGAAGTGTGATTGTGGGTTTATATATATTTTTGGTGTGTCTTTGTGCTCTACAAAGAGTTTCAATCTGTGGCATTTTCGTGTGATTGTGTGTGAATATAAATGATGTGCGTTTGTATTTTGGAGCAGGAACCTGTAATTCTGTCTGTGTGTGTGTAAGTGGGAGAGAGTGTGCGTGTTGTAAGTGGGAGAGAGGTGCGTGTTGTAAGGGGAGAGTGTGTGTTCGTTGTGCGTGTGAGTGTGTATGTATACAGGACCGAACTCAGTGCTGATATGTCTATCATGTGTGCCAATATTATCTCTCTGTGTGTGTATGCTTGTATGTGTGGATACTGCGTCCCTCCTGGCCTCTCCCCCTCGGCAGCAGGGCGACGTGGAAGGGGGAAGGGCAAAGGGAGGTTAGAAATAGACAGAGGACAGGTGGGCACGGTGTGGTTCAGTCTGCGGACCGGCATGACGGTTCCCGCTTCAAAATATGCCCCTGTTAATGTGATATAAGTTAAATATGGTGGGTCGGAAGTTTTGAAATAAAAAAAAGAATAAATACAATTATAACTCGAATTTGTACTGAGTTGTTTAGTAACTCCCTAAAATTCTCAGACAGTGTTGAGTTCCCTTTGGCGCTTAACATGTTAGAAAACACGCGTGTCAAATTTATCTGCATTTAATTTGCTAGGGTCATTGGTGGAATGAGGTGCACAGTGACAGCAATTGGTACACTCACCATTGGTCATGCCACGATGACGGCTCCTGGATGAATACGAAGGCTTCCCCCTAATTTGTCAGAAATTGTGTGTCCTCTCCTGGCTGATATTGAGGGCTTATGCGCTGCCGTATTATCCAATCTCTGCCTTGCCGTCTGTATGAAGGACAATTGCTTTTAGAGATAGTATGGATCCTCTTCCCCTATCCCCAATCGGGGATTTGCTTTCCTCTCCTCACCTGCAGAGCGCACGTATTACCTGCTATGAGTGCTCTCAGTTATACCATGGTACAATCATTCTGAACATACATGTGTCCTTTCTAAATGTTAATCAGCTCGTATGACCAGGGCCACAGACAGCGTTCCTGGGGCCAGGAAATAGTATAGAGCTTTAAAAAATATGGGGTAACTCCCCAACACACGTGTCTGCGACTTGCGAGAAAGAGAACCCCTCACCCCACGTTTTCATTACACTTCCCCCTTTCACTACACAACACCTCGCATCTCACCCCCATCTTACACTCCCACTGTCACTCTTTCTTTTCATACCCCCAGGCCAAGTCACCTTAACACCCCATACTCAAAAAATGCAACTCGTCACAGAAAATCATCAAGCCATTCCAGATCAAAATACCCACAGTCCCAAGCTTAACCTATCCAAAAGACCAAGCCGCTACCCACCATATAATACACTGCACAGAACGAACGCATGTACCCCCCTCCCCAGGCCCAGTACACCCGTTGACCCCCCTGCGCAGACTCAGTACCCGTGTGTATACGCCCAAAATCCAGTACCCAGTTATAACCCACTCCTCAGATCCAGTACCAGTATCACCATATCATGGCCCAGCTACCACCGATCTACACCCCTCTCTGGGTTGCATTACCCGTTTATAGGACCATTCCCAGTACCCAGTTTTACCTTCCTCTTTGTCAGCCTCGCACACTTCCTCATCTATCTCATCCTGCCCACACTATGAGATTTGCTGGAACTGGAGCTCTCAGTGGCTACCAAAGTGACAGGCAATATCGGCTTCCTCTCGTGCGCTGCCCCGACCTTGCAGGAGACTAAACATAACAATGTGTGTAAACACGGAAATAGTGATACTCTAGTAATCGCAAGAGCCCCTTGAACTAACCCCACTCACTTCGGACCAAGTACCGTTATACCCCGAGTCTAGTACCCTGTTATTAGCCCCTCCGCGCACCGGACAATAGCATATAATAGCGTATGCCTTAACCTTCCTAGGCCGCATCACCGTTATAGCCCTTTCATACCCATACTCTAACCCGCCCCAGCCGTACCCTTTAATTCCCCGGCCCCACCAGAACTCGTTTATAAACCATTTCGCCAGGCATCATACCCCGTAATCCCCCTCCCGTAGTCGTTCCCTCCCCGGCCGACACGTACCCTCCAGGCAGTTACCGATCACCCCTCCCCCTATTCCTCCGTATCCTCCCCCCCAGGCACAAGTACCCTGGTTATACCGTAACATATATTCATAAATAGTGTCGCTTGACAGTCTAAAAGACTTATCGGCGGCGGATTCAAAGAAGCTCAGTGATTCCCATTTACCTGTAAATGTACTCACGTTCTGTTGAGGGGTATTCTCGCGCCCAGGCCGTGATAGACAGAGGCATTAGAATGTGAGTGCACATTATATTCCTCACTCATAAGTCATTCCTGCTCGCTGTTATGGGACGGTGGTTGAGGGTTTAAACCAATTGTCCATACAACTCAAACGTAACAATCTTTGTTCAACGCAACGTGATTCGTAATGTTTAGTCACTTGTTTCGGAGTAATAGACTCCCTTCAAGGCCCTGTTTCCCATGTCACTCTAATGGACAGTGGTACTTCCCTTTAATTAATCCTATCTAAGAACCGGAATGGTCCGTTTTGACTCCTCCCTTGCCGTCACATATAGGAGGGGCCTATGCTAGTAGCCTTCAAAAGCAACTGCTGGTTCTATTTACGCCGGATCAGAACGCGTTCATTTGAGGTAAGGGACCCCCTGCTCCTGAGATACAGGCCCCGTTATGGGGGCATGTATTCACCTATGCATTAAAATGTCTAGTGCACATGCCATGGGATTTAAAGCAATAGGATGATAGGACACCCCATAACGGGGACTGTACTAGGCAGCAGGGGTTTCGGAGCTCAAGTCAACGCAGTTCTGTCTCTGGAGACCTTTTCCTGAGCAAGGGAACGAGGGCCCCTTCTCATGCTCACTTACCGGTTTCGTTGCAATAGAGTTCGAGTTGTTTGGTTGCGTTGAGTTTTTTTTTATATAACAGATCATTTCTTAAGGGCTAGTGCAAAGGAAAATGAAGGAATTTTCAACCAATTAGACGGTTACTTGAGGGCACAGAAGGGGGTGGTAGGAAGGGGTGTCTTGGTTTTGGTGGTTTGGGTGGTAGTAGCCCCAGGGAGGGTAAATATAGCTGCCTGGTGGAAGGTACTTTGGAGGAAGGAGGTAAAAATTGCGGAAACCTCTCAAAAACATTAAGGCTACGGCAAATTGAAGGGGGTTTAACCATTGATGTAGCACACGCAGGCCTAAACAATCAATTCTTGGGTGGATTACTACCCCCCTTATCTAATCATATACCAACATAAAGAAAAACAAAACAAAAAAAAACTATACTACCCACCTCATCTAACCCCAACAACCCACCCCCCCCAACCCTCAACAATAAGTACATTGGCACAGTACAGGGCAAAATTACTATTATCGAGATTTGGATAATAGTTGCATTTGCCACATTCTGTTGTGTAAGTTGTGAGAGTGTGTGTGTGCGTGTGGTATGTGTAAGTGGGCGGCGAGTGTGGTTGCACACGTGCAAGGGTAAGAGAGTGTGAGCAGGATAAGGAGTTGTACAAGGGTGAGGAAGAACGTAGGGACCAGAGGCATCGGCATCCTCCCAGATGTTAGATCGTGACTGAGAAATGCCTCCTGGATCATTAACACGGAACCAAGGGGGACGCGAGTCTATCTGCATGTTTTGGGTCCAGACTAGTCCATGAGAGTGGGGAGAATACATGAGTGTTGAGTGTGGAGGGAGTAAGGAGCATAGGGGGAGAGTTGTGAGGTGGGAGACGGAGCGTGAGGGGGAGATAGGAGCGGTAAGGGGGAGATTAGGAGCTTAAGGGGAGAGAGTGTGAGGGGGATAAGGAGTTGAAGGAGGGCGGGAGGCGAGGGTGGGTTCTTCGAGCGATAGAGCGAACCGTTGGAAGGAATGCCTGGTCTCTTGGGAGCGTACGACGAAGGAGTCGGGAGCAGATATGTGGCTTGAGTGGAGGAAGAAGGAGCCTTGAGGAGACAATCTGAGGGCGAGATAGGCACTGCGGAATAGTGACGGAAGAAGGAGAGTGACCCAGGTGGGTAGCGAACGGAGAGGAGGGGGCGGATTCCTATCCACGAGTGGTGGTAGAGGGAGAACGGATAGGGTCACCACGGGGGTAATTAGGCGGGGGAAGGGAGAGGAAGAGGAAGGATGGTGGTCAGGGAGAGTACGGGTGAGAAGGAGAGGGAGGGGGAGCGAAAGGGAGAGTAAAGGGGGAGGATGAGGGGGGGGGGGTGGAACGAGCGAGAGGGAGTTGTAAGGCGGTGAGGAGTGTGGAAGGGGAATGGGATCGGGGAGCGTAAGGTGTGAGATGAGGGGGGGAGAGAGAGACGCCGGGCGACGACAGGGGGCAAGGGTTGGTGTTCCAAAAGTATTTGAAATTCACTTGTAGAGCAACATTTCAAATTGTCTTAGGACCAGGTCTGCAACCCCCAGTGGCCTTTCAACCATTATCACCTAGCATACAGTGCTTCCACCGCCTAGCCATAGGGATTCGGGGGAAATAACATGCAATATGGCATATATATATTATGAAAAGGGGGAGAAGACAGTTGCACACTTACTGACCAGGCACAAAAAAAACAGATGCTTATCCCATGAATAGAACAAAAGCTATATTTACTAGATGGGGTCAGCCAAAAAAAAGAGGAACAGCTACACTGCATTTAGTCTTTCAGACAAAAAAACTGGATTGAATAAAGGCACGTCAAACCAACGTTTCGGTCACCAGAGGGGACAACACTGATGAAGGTCCCTCGGGTGAACAAAACGTGGTTGCCGTGCCTGTGATTCAATACAGTTTTTTGTGAAGCGACATTCAGTGTGCTGTCTCTTTTTTTGAGTGGACACCCAATCTGGGAAATAATATATATATATCTATATATATATAGTAATATATATATATATATAGAGATAAGAATATATATATTATTATTTATATATTATATATATATATATATAGATTATATTATAGATATAGATAGATTATATTAAAGAGATATATATAGATAAAAGATAAAGAAAAAGCGCTCCGATTCCTTGTATGTAAATATAAATCAAGATAAAAAGGGTTAATTATTCCATGGAAGACAAAGCACACTTCAACACTTGTCATTAAAATAAAGGCATGTTAGGGACAGCCCATATAGCACCAGATGGAAGTGAGACTTCACAGCCATCCTCGTTTGGAATGCGGTTGAAATCACTGCAAATGGATGTTGATGCGGCTTGTAGTCACGAAAAAGGATTCTTTTTCATTCAACGGAACGCCTCTGGTCATACCGGCCGCCCATTAACATTCTCACCAATGAGGGACCAGGGAAATGTCATTCAATGACATCCTCAAATCTGGGTCTGGACTGGACTCGACTCACCGAGTTCCTGCACCACGTTTGACCTACGCGGTTCATTCCGTCTCAGGGAGTTCATCAGGGGATGAACCCCAATTTGAATTGAATCACCATAAAGAACATTGGTGTCGGGAAACAGAAATTAGCCAAGTCGTCTCGGGGGATAAGAACAACCAACTACGAATTCTGTATACCGCCAAACCATACAGAACAGAGCCAGCTATTGAGGGACAAAAGCTTCACCAGACACACACCATAACATGCAAACCATCTTCAGTAAACATACGGTGATCAATGTACGGAGTACGCTCCGCCGACAAGCAGACAGAGACCTAGCCTGGAGGGAGGGGTAGGGGGGAGATGTTTGATAACAGCAGGGGGATGAGAGTATATATTGAAATGAAAGAATAGGGTGAGATGGTGGGCCTGCAGTTTCGATGTGGTGTGTGGTGAGAGGAAGGTTAGATTGGAGTGGTTGAGGTGAGTGTTGAGGTTCGGAGTGGAGATCAGGTATTTATAAAAACATGGATGGTGGATATTTTATTGTGATTTTTTCTTTGGATATAACCACAGAATGAATTTGTATATCAGTAGGTATGCCACGTTTGGGGTGGCCAATGGTTTAGTGGGCATCCACGACGGCTTGATCTGAGGACTGTGGTGGTTGATTGGAGGTAGCGCATTTGGTTATTAAAGAAATAGAGGTGAAGAAGCTAGAAAGATGACAACAAAAAAACATTACAAACTAAAAAAATTTCAAAAAGAAAAAAGCAAAAATGGAAGAATGTGAGGGGAAATAATTCCTTTTCTCTGGAGGATAACAGGAAATCAGTGTGTTACCAAGCAATGGTGAGTGATTCTCCGTGAATACAACCAGAAAGATGACAAAAGCGACCCAGGCAGGGTGTACTTGTGGTGGTTCACAATAAACCCACACCTAGTGAGCCCTCCTACGCAAGATCGCCCGTTGAGTGAATAACAACCCACATCTCATGTAGACAGAAGATACAAGACAATTGACTGCACAGGTTTGCAAACAGGTCTTCCCTGGAAGCAACCTTCTTTTATAATTACGACAACCTCATAATCTCAAGAAATTATGCGTGTGTGAGGAGGTGGTGTTTGAGGGTTGTAAGTAGAGTGTATAAAGTATTCAGCAGAAGTTAAGTAAGTAAACTCAATGCGGGATTTGAAACCATGCCAGAGACCCACCCCAAGATGCAAAAACCTGCGCAATGCTTTACACCGCGGGACAACAATCCAAATACCCACCAGGAATCGGGAGGGGAGGCAAATAATACAAAAATCAAGAGGAAGGTTCAACCTGTTCCTGCAGCAATTGTGGTTTTTGTGTACCTCATCATGGACATGAATGCCGAGGGGGCTGCCGGCTGCGGCTTGCTGACTAAATAGCGTGAAGGACGGGGAGGGGAGGAGGAGAGGAAGGGGGCCCCTTAAAATAAACAAGGGAGAATGAAAACCTTGTGCATTGCCATCGCCCCAGCATCACACGCGGGAACAAGAGACATCCTGTCGGCGGACATTTCTCTGGACATGGAATAAGATGAAAGATCTGAGGGTTTTTGCCATACTGAAGGTAATCTTAAAACACGAAAAGAGAGACGGTTGCATGAATACAAGTTTTTAGCACTGTTCGGGAACTTAACGAGGGGCTTAAACAGAGATCGAAAATTTTATGAGTAATACTGACACAGTGAAATCTTCTTCCCATGGTGACTAAAGACATGTCTGACATACGTGCATATGTATGCACAACACCGCTTGTCTCTCACACTCACCATTACTAATACTCCTTGTTTTTTCCATCCCTATACCACGATGATAGAGACCAATACGTTATCCACCCACACTTTTTAGTTATGATACTATACTCTCACATTTCGCAACCTACCCACACCATGTATATAACTCCCACTCCACCACCCCACTTTTGTAAAGCACTGAATAAACTGTGGGCTCTCCAATTTCATTTATATTCCAACACAGAACTACACACAACAACTCTTACATTCACTTACTTCAGGAACCCCATTTAACACCTCTAGCTATAAATGTCATCCACACCGGGGGAAGGACAAGCACAGATAACATTCCAAAGAGGCACTGTTTTTAAGTTTATAACATTTGGCTTGCTTCATTCATTGTAATACATCGCCGGAAGAAGAGATCCAGTGTATCTCGAAAGCTCGCACAAAAAAAGATTTTTGTTAGCCACAGAAAGACGGTATCTCTATTTATTTTTTGATTATTGAAGCTTGGGCTAAACACGGGTTAATGATACCTCTAATATATTAATATAGATATATATATATATATTATATATATATAATTGATATATATATAGTATAACATCCAGCAGGGCAGGGAAACAGCAAAGAGAGGCAGCACTCGAGGTAAGTGTACAAAGGAATTGTATTGCTTGTAACAGACACAAAATCCACTTTTCGATCCCATCAGGGATTTTCTTCCGTGGGATGCGCCTTGTCCCTGCTGTTCCACTGTCCTGCCTGGATGGTAACGTACTCTTTATTATTTATGGATTTTTTTTGGGACTAGGCAAAGCTTATGACTTACAAATGTTGAGTGCGTGCTTGTTTTGCCTTACCAGCTTAATCTATATATTTTATTTCCATTGCGATGCTTTGCTGTGGAGGTTGTGTCACGTTTTTTTACCCAACCAGAACTGACTAAGTATAGATATATATCTATATATGAGATATAGATATATAGATAAGATAATTTTTTTTTTTTTTAAATATATATATATACACACATTTAACAGATGCACGCGGAAACGCACAAGATACCACACAATCAAAATACACACCAGACCACACACAACAACATACAGTCATGCAAAACAGATACACATACACACACATACTGTACAGAAATATAGTTATAATTATATATATTACACTACATACACAGACATACAAACAGTAACAATACACACTACATTTTGTAGGAGTCTGTAGCAGTGAGAGACGGAGAGGAACAGAGATACAGTGGTACATGTAAACAAACACACAAGAACACACAAAAGGAATATGAAAATGACAGATCTAGTATAACAAGTGGACAGACATACGCAGGGTTAATAAGAAAAGAGACAGTCGGATACACACAGAGAAGTGATCATATGGATAACCTGTATCGGGTGACAGACATTCAGGAGAAGTTCCAATAAAAGCCAGACACACTCCGGCGGGACAACGTTTTATTTATTAAACACCTGATGAAATCTTGACCTCCACTGCCAGCTTTGGGAAAGGCAGAGGTTTGGGAATGTGTGTGTGGTGCTGTGTGTGGGAGACTAATGTTGTTGTGCCTGACTTGTTCTGGGCTGGGAGACCCCTAAATGTTCCCCAGTGTGTGAAGACCCCTAAATGTTCCCAGTGTCTGTGGAAGACCCTAAATGTTCCCCAGTGTCTGTGAAGACCCTAAATTTCCCCAGTGTTGCTAATTCAAAAACCCAGAAAAGTAGCCTTGAGCCCTCGGTGTGACAGGGCGCTGTGCCCAGAGGGACTAGGCTCCCCTTACTGTGAGTGTGGGACTGCGTCCCCCTGGCCTCTCCCCCTCGCAGGCTGACGTGGCAGGGGGAAGGGTCGGGAGGTTAGAAATAGACAGAGGCAGGGGCACGGGGTCAGTGTGCACCCGGCATGAGATTCCGTCCTCCCTGCCCTTAATGTGAATACTGTTACATATGTTGGTGTGTACGTGTTTAAAATAAAAAAAAGGAATAAATAAATAACTAGAATTTATACTGAGTTTGTGTTAGTAACTCCTTAACTTCTCCACAGCTGTTGAGTTCCCCTATTGGACTTAACGTGTTAGAAACAGTGTCACTATTCTCTGCATTAATTGCAGGTCATTGGAAGAGTTGCACAGTGACAGCAATTTGTACACTTCACCATCTTCACCCGAGCCGGCTGCCTCGGCTGATACACCGCTCATCCTTTTGCCATTTGCTCTCCTGGCTGAATTTGCGGCTGCGCGGTCTATCCCTCTCTGCTCCGATCTGTATGAAGGACAATCATTTTAGAGATATTCTGGGCCCTTCCAAACTCCCCAATCGGACCCTCCTCTCCCTGACCTGCAGCGCACGTATTACTGCCTGCTATGATGCCTATAGTATACCATGGTTAACTATTCTGAACATACAGTGTTCCTTTCTACATGTTACTCAGCTTCGTATGACCAGCGGCCGCAGACAGGTTCTGGGCCCAGGACTAGAGCTTCCACCGGGCCCCCTACCCACGTGTTGGCGACATTGCAGAGAACCCCTCCCCCCGGTTTCTCTTACACTGCCCCTTTCTCACACCACCCACCTCGCTCTCACCCCCTCTTACAGCCCCACTGTCACTCGTTCCTTTTTCTACCCCCGGCCCAGTACCCCATTACACCCTACCTCCCCAGCACAGTACCCTGTCATATATCCCCAGCCCAAGCCCCATGATACCCCCCTCCCCCCAGCCCCAGTACCCCGTTATACCCCCCTGCCAAGACTCAGTACCCGGTGTAATACCCCAAAACCAGTACCCAGTTTATACCACCTCCCCAGATCAAGGTACCAGTTATAACCCATCACACTGGCCCAGTACCCGTGATACACCCCTCTCTTGGTTCAGTACCCCGTTATACCCAGTCACCAGTATCCAGTATACCTCCTCTTTGTCAGGCCTCCTCACACTTCTCATCTTCTTCATCCTCCAACACTATTGAGCTGGAACTGGAGCTCTCAGTGGTACAAGCTGACAGGCCCAACGGCTTCACCTCCGTGCGCTCCCCGACCTGACAGGGGAGACATAACGTGTGTGTGTAACCAAGGACTGATTACCTGTGATCGCAAGAGCTCCTGTGACACTTATAAAACCCCTACTCACCTCCCAGGCAAGACCCGTTATACACCAGGTCCAGTACCCTTATACCCCTCCCCAGGCCCAGTACCCGATAAATGGAGGCCCATACCCCGTTAACCCATTTCCCAGGCCCCATACCCCGTAATACCACCCTCCCCAGGTCCAGTACCCCGATTATACCCCCTCCCCAGACCAAGTACCCTGTCTTTACCGAACTACTATTCATATAAATAGAGTCCTGTAAACACGCTAAAAGTATATGTGACGTGGGCTGATTCACAGCTCAGTGATTCCATTTACCTGTAAAGTTGCTACTTCCACGTCTGTTGAGGGGTTGGTATTTCCCGCCCATGCCTGTGATACAGAGGATGAGTAATGTGAGCACATGTATTCCTCACTCATAAGCATGTCCTGGTGCTGTATGGGAGGTTTGACGGTTTTTAAACCAATTGGTCCACACCACTCAAACAGTACACAATCTTTGCAACGCAACGTTGCTTCGTATGTTAGCAAACGTTTCGGAGTAAATAGTGTAAAGACCCTTCAAGGCCCGTTTCCATGTCACACTAATGGACAGTCGGTACTTCCCTTAATTAATCCTATCATAAGGAACTGTGAAATGGTCCTTTGACTCTCCCTTGCAGTCACATATAGGGGCACTATGGCTAGTAGCCTTCATAAAGCAACTCGCTGTTATATTACGCCAGGATCAGAACGCGTTCATTTGAGCGTCCGGGACCCCCCTGCTTCCTGAGATATACAGGCCCCGTTATAGGGGGCATGTATAACCTTGCATTTAAATGTCTCGTAGCACATGAGCATGCGGATTTAAATGCATAAGGAGATACCGGCACCCCATAACGGGGCTGTATCTCAGGCAAGCAGGGGTTCCCGGACCTCAAGTCAACGCCAGTTCTGCTCCGGAGCCCCTCCTGCTCACGTTGCACTAGTATTAATTTTTTATTAAAACAGCTTCATTTCCCTTAGTGGCCAGCCAGCTAATGCCAATGAAGGGAATTCAACCTCAATAGCGGTTATTGAGGGCAGAGGGGGGGTGGATGAAGGTGGGTAGTAGCCCAGGGGAGGGGTAATTAAGCCTGCTGGAAGGTTGCGGGAGGAGAGTTGGAGTACTTGGGAACCGACTAGGGTAATGAAAGGGTGGTAACCCGGTTAGGCCACAACCATTCCATCCTTGGGGAACTACCCTTCACCAATCCTCTACACCCACCAATTAAAAAAAGAAAAAACACACAACAAACCTACTACCCACCTCTCTACCCCCAAAACAACTCCCCCCCCCCCCCCATAATACAATACAGCCACAGTAATGGGCAAAATTACTATTAGAGAGATATGGATAATAGTGCATGCCCATTCAGGATGTAGTTGGAGTGAGTGTGTGGGGGCGTTATGTGTATTTGTGGGTCGAGTGCTGTTGTTTCATTTTTTTTGCGCGCAGAGAGAGGGAGCGAGTGAGGTGGGGGGGAGAGCAGAGGGACCGGTATGGAGGAACAAGGGGAGAGAGTTGTGTGTGGTGTGAGAAGGAGCATAGGGAGGGATGGTGGTGAAGGGAGAAGGACGTTAAGGGGGAGAGGAGAGAAGGATCGCAAGAGAAACGGAGTGTCGAGAGGGTGATGAGGGAGGGGGAGTAAGGAGCGTAAGGGGGAGAGTTTGAGGGGAGAGTGGAGAGGGGGCGAGAAGGAGAGGAAGGGGAGAGGAGGCGGGAGCAGAAGGGGGGGGGGGGGGGCGGTGGGGGTGCGGGGGGGGGGGAGGTGGGGGTCGGGGGTGGGAGGGGGGGGGGGGGGGTCGGGGGCCGGGGCGGGGAGGGGGGGGGTGGGGGCGTCTGGGGGGGGGGGGGGTGGGGGGGTGGGGGGGGGGGGGGGTGGGGGGGGGCGGGGGGTGGGTGGTGGGGGGGGGGGGGGTCGGGGGAGGGTTGGAGGGGTGGGGGGGGGGGGGGGAGGGGGGGGGGAGGGGGGGGGGTGGTGGGAGGGGGTCTTCAAGGCTGGGGCGGCGGGGGGGCGTGTGCCGGTGTGGGGGGGTGGGGGGGGTTAGGGGGGGGGCTGCGCTGGTGGGGGGCGCTTTGGGTGGGGTGGGGGGGGGGGGGGGGGGGGGTGGGTGGGGTGCGTGGGGGCGGGGGGGGGGGGGGGGGGTGGGGGGAGGGCGGGTGGCCGTGGTCCCGGTTAGGGCGGGCGGGGGGGGGGGGGGGGGCATTAAGGGGGTCGAGGGGGGGGGTGGGGGGGTGTACAGGGGGCTGCGGGCCGCTGGGGGGGGGGGGGGCCCGGGCCGAGGGGGGGGGGGCGGGGGGGGGGGGCCTGGTCTGGGGGGGGAGGGGGGGGTGGGGGGGGGGGGGGGGGTAGGGGGGGGGGGGGGGGGGGGCGGTGGGGTGGGGTGTGGGGGGGGGGGCGAGAGGGGGCGGGGGCTGGGGGGTGGGTGGGGGGGGGAAAAAAAAAACAAAAAAAACAAACAAAACAAAAAAAAAAAAACAAAAAAAAAGGGGGGGGGGGGGGGGGGGGGGTGGGGGGGGGGGGGGGGGGGGGGGGGGGGGGGGGGGGGGGGGGGGGGGGGTGTGGGGGGGGGCGGGGGCGGGGGGGGCAACAAAGAAACGGGGGGGGGGGGGGGGGGGGGGGGGGGGGGGGGGGGGGGGGGGGGGGGGGTAAAGGTGAGGGTTGTTGAGGGTGGAGTGAGAAGGAGTGTAAGGGGGGAGAGGGTGAGGGGGAGAAGGAGCGTAAGGGGAGGTTATAAAGGGGAGGTGTGAGAGGGGGAAATGGGAGCGTGTAAGGGGGAGGAGGTGTGAGGGGAGAGAGGAAGGGAGCGTGAGGGGAGAGAAGGAGTGTAAGGGGGAGGAGTGTGAGGGGAGAGAGAAGGAGCATAAGGGGAGAGTGTGGGGGGAGAAGGTGCGTAAGGGAGAGAGTGTGGAGGGGGAGAAGGAGCGTAAGGGGAGAGTGTGAGGGGGAGAAGGATCAAAAGGGGGAGTGCGAGGGGGAGAAGGAGCGTAAGTGGGAGAGTGTGAGGGGGAGAATGAGCATAAGGGGGAGAGTGTGAGGGTAAGAAGGAGCATAAAGGGGGAGGAGTGAGAGGGGGAGAAGGAGCGTAGGGGGAGAAGGAAGAATAAGGGAGCGAGTGTGAGGGGGAGGGGGAGAAGAGAGAGTGAAGGGGGAGAGTTGGGAGAGGGGGGGGTTTTTTTTCTCGGGGGAGTGAGTGAGTGAGGGGAGACAGGGTATGACAGAAAGGGGGTGAGGGTTGGGAGTTCCCCAGAATTAAAAATCATTATTCTGGGGGGGTTTATAACCCAAAAAAAAGTTGAAATAAACCACTGATATATCTAGTTTGTGTGTGTGTGGGTGTGTGATATATATATATATATATAGATAATAATAGATATATATA
>WSYH01008417.1:0-11491 GCA_036426205.1 Ascaphus truei | reverse complement strand
TCCTAATATCTCACTATACTCTCCTCTGCCCCTCCTTACATCTCACCCTAATATATCTCACTAAACCCTCTCATGCCCCTCCTTACATCTCACCATAATATATCTCACTATACCCTCCTCTACCCCTCCTTACATCTCACCCTAATATCTCGCTATACCCTCCTCTGCCCCTCCTTTCATCTCACCCTAATATCTCACTATACCCTCCTCTGCCCATCCTTACATCTCACCCTAATATCTCACTATACACTCCTCTGCCCCTCCTTACATCTCAGTCCTAATATCTCACTATACCCTCCTCTGCTCCTCCTTACATCTCACCCTAATATCTCACTATACCCTCCTCTGCCCCTCTGCCCCTCCTTACATCTCACCCTAATATCTCACTATACCCTCCTCTGCTCCTCCTTACATCTCACCCTAATCTCACTATACACCCCTCTGCCCCTCGTTACATGTCACCCTAATTATTTGCGATACACCTTCCCGACTCTCACGTTCTACTCAAGGATGTCTTCTCTCTACCCCTTTTGTATCTAAAGCCCTCTCCCGCCTTAAACTCTTCTCACTGACTGCCCCACACCTCTGGAATGCCTGTCTCCTCAATATCTGACTGGCACCCTCTCTATCCACATTTAAGACCCCTTTTAAAACCCACCTCTGTAACGCAGCATATAAGTAGCTCCGTGGATGATACTATACACCTCATACATCGACCCTGGCCCCCTGCAGATGCACTTACCCACCCTCCGGCTGTCTCTGTACGTGCTGTCTACTTACCACTTAGATTGTAAGCTCTTCGGGGCAGGAACTCCTTTTCCTATTGTTTGATGTCTGAAGCGCGTATTCCCATTGTGTTATAATATTATGCGACGTATTATAAAGCGCCATGTACCTGGAGCGCGCGATATAAATAAAAATATACATACTTACAACGCGTTGACGCAATAAACAAGATTACATTCGTAACCAGGTGTTTATGTGGCAGAAATCGGTACCCCCAAAGAGGTTTAATTCTTCCACCCCACAAAAGAATACAACAAAAAAAACAACAAAAATCTATATTAAAGAAAAAATTTTTAATTCTCTCATCCAAAAAGTGGGGAATCTGATTTCCCAGCTAACGAAACCTTTTCTCAAGCCACAACATCTCAATTCACAGATAATCATGATCGCGAAACACAAGAATGACACCAGAGGAGGCTCAAGGAAATTTGGACAGCCTAGTTCAGATGGTAACGGAAGCCGGGAGTATGAAACAAAAACATTCTTTGGTTCATACTCCCGGATGGCGCTATATAAATAAAAATATACATACATACAACGCGTTGACTTCTAATCATATGGAGACAAGGTTAAATGCGTCCTTAACTGCGCCTCATCAGCTCCGGAGCAAAGCTTAGTGTCCATTTGAATTCATTACAATCCCTCGTTTATGTCGGTGCACACATTTAATGGTGGCAATGCTGTTTCCGCCATTAAACATATTACTGACATCAATCCTTTTTTGGACGGCACCTTTCCTAGCGCTGTACCCGAAAACACATGCATAACAACATGTCCCAAGTCCCCCGGGTACAGGAGGGGTTAAAACTATTTGTAACCTTCTGATGGTTCCCTCTGACCTTATCCCTTGCACCAATCGCTGTGTCTCCAGCGTGCAATGTAATTACAGAACCATTAGTGGGCTCCATCCACTGTCTGACACTCCACTGCTCCACTTTCACTGGGGCAGGAGATTGAAAGGTTAACCCCTTGTGCCTTGTTTCATCGTTCAGGAGCTAGACGTCGTCTGCCTGAACCTCAATGCCGCTCACCGCTGATATGTGGGGCTGGAAATCCATGGGGTCTCTGTAACAACATAGAGAGTGTGTAGACGCAACGCTCGTTTTTTTTGGGGATATGTAAGAACAGTTTCCTACATCTGATGCAGAATGGAGTGTGTTTACACTGGCTGCCTCTAAAAAAACGTGTGCCAAGAGCTGAGAGTGTCAGCTCTTGGGTCTAGCAATGCACCGTTATGTTTTCCTGTAACTCTGTCCCCATGTTACTGTCCCCTGCAGGATTATAAGCTAGGGATGCCATGTGTGGTTAGGGTCCCTTATAGGTAATAGCTGCAGGACTGGGACTTTGGGAGTGGGAGGTTAAGGGTGGATGTTGGGGGGCAACTAGAGTTAAAATCTGTGTGAAATGTTGCTGACCGGAGATACCGGTAGTACCTCTATGTTACCCGCAAATAGTGTATGATTTGCGGGTACACGTCTGTAGATAAAGACGTGGTGGGTTATGGAAGTACAATGTAATGTATTGCAAAAACCTGACCTGTTTGGGGCTTTACATGTTCCTTGTCCCCAATAAACATGAAAGTTCAGGAATGGGAGTTTGAGGTGGGATATTTGGGTGAAAAAGTATTTGTCTTGTTTGCAGGAGTTCGGGGGACAAAGTTAGCGGAGGTCCAGTAATTCTCCCCGATGTGCAGGCATTATTTGCGGGTTTGCGAGGTGAATTACACCGGGCCTACACAATGTCCCCCAGAATCCTGGTTTTCGCACCCAAGTATCCCAGACCCATTTCCCACACATGTATAAGGTTCCCCAAGTGATACAAGTTTATTAAAACTGTGTTTTAATGTTTTATACTGTATGTATGAATGTCTATACAGTCAGCCCGGGCATCTATATAGGCGCCGGGATGTCTGCATAGACATCGGAGTTCAAAGGAGAGAAAGGATGCCTAGAGGTGAGAAGACCGTTTGGTGAGCGGGCAAGGGCGAAGTATTAGATCCGGAGAACAAAGGGCACCATGTTGGGATACCTTTTGGACTGCCAGATCTGGTGGAAACTGCCCAGCGGATGGCAATGGGTTGGCTGGGGGAAGATACTGGTGGTAGGCGCATTTCCCATTGGCCGATTCATATTTCCCGCCCACCCGCTCTTCAAACGGCTTGGCACGCTCCTCTGCTCTGATATCAGCAGCCAGACAACCCCCTGTTATGATTGGTTGTTAGGGAAATTTCTCACGCTCTGGCCACTAGTCTCTCTTCCATGTTAAACATAGAACAGCGGGGTCTATGTAAGGAGAACGGTCAGAGAATAAGACAATCTGTGGCTTGAGTCGGGGATGCAAAGGCGGGCTTTTCAAAGTTGCTCTGCTGTAAATAGCAGAGTTACCCGCTTCATTTTTGGAGCTAGGAAAGCCTGCCCTGCAGAGACTAAGTCAGACGCGAAGTCCAAGTTCTGGAAATAGAACGTAGCGGTCGCGGTTTGGTATTCTACCCGAAAAGAGGACCAGGGTAAGCCTTCCGGAGCAGGCACCCTGCACCAATTTGAGTTTGAGGGGGAGGGTCCTAGGTCTGAGCCACTGATCGGGCAGTACACAGGCCATAGGCCCACCCCCCTGTCACTCAAGGGAGTTGATTACTGCAGTGGAACCCAGATTAACCCTAACATTGCCTGCACTGGTACCAGGGCTTATGTGTCAGGCAGGGCAGATTAGTAGCCGAGGGGATACATGGCTACAATTATTATGACCCTACCTGTCCTTCTAACTATCGACCTGTCTCCCTCCTGCCTTTTGCCTCCAAACTCCTTGAACGTCTTGTATTCTCTCGATTGCTATACTTTCTCAACACCTATTCTGTCCTAGACCCTCTACAATCTGGCTTCCGCACTGCTCACTCTACTGAAACAGCCCTCACTAAAATAACTGACGACCTCCACGCTGCCAAAGACAGAGGTCATTACACTCTGCTCATATTACTCGACCTCTCTGCAGCATTCGACACCGTGGACCACCCTCTTCTCCTTCACATTCTCCATACTCTTGGTATTCGGAACAAAGCTTTATCCTGGATCTCCTCTTACCTCTCCCATCGTACCTTCAGTGTCTCTTTTGCTAACACCTACTCCTCCTCTATTGATCTCTCTGTGGGGGTACCCCAGGGCTCGGTTTCCCCTGGACCCCTTTCTTCTTTTCCCTTTCACACCCTCTCTCTGAGGTGACCTAATCACAGATTTCCTTGGGGTGGTTATATATCACACCTCTATGCTGACGACAACACAATATTTACCCTTCACACCCCTGATCCTTACACGTATACAGACCAAAGTAGTTTCTGAATTGCTCTCTGGAATATCATCCTGGATTGGCCTTTCCGCCGACTAGAACTTAACATGCAAAAACGGCTCCTTATATCTAATACTTCCTCCCCAAACCGGGCCCTACTACCCTCCTTCCACATGCTATTGGGAACTACGATGCATTCACCCACAGTTAGCCCAGCACCGCAGCTGCACTAGTGGTCAACACTTGAGTTCCTCTCTCTCTTCTCTCCCTCTCCCTCGTATATTCAAAACGTTTCTAAACTTGTCGACTGTTTCCTCCCAAATTATCAAAGATAACGCCCCTTTCCTGCTTTACGTCGACTGCTAAAATCTGACTCAGGCCCTCATTCTCCATGTCTCGATTACTGGCCACCTCCTACTCCTGCGCCCGGCTTCTACCTCTCCTGTCTCTCCCCTAAATCTACCAACATGCGGCCCGATGCCAAGAACGATCATCTCTACTCTTTCCTAAAATCGTCTCCGGCATCTCACCCTCTGAAATCACTCTCTGGCCTTTCTATCAAATCCCGAATCTCGCAACCTCAATCGCCCTCCGTCAATTTTAAAGCTTACACTATCTTCTGCCCCCCTACATCTCTAGCCCTAATTTTCGCTATGCACCCATCACGACTTTTGCGTTTTTCTCAAGGATGTCTCTTTACCCCCTTTGTATCTAAAGCCCCTCCCGCCTCCCTTAAACTTTCCCACTGACTGCCCCACACTCCGGAATGCCCTATCCCCTCAATATCTTAAGTAGCCCCCCTCGCTTATCCACCTTTAAGACCCACCTTAAGAAACACATCGGCTTAAAGAGCATATGAGTAGCCTGGATAATCGATGGACACATACACCTAAAAGCTGGCCCCCTACAGACGCACTTACAGATTCCCTCCTACTGTCTCTGTACTTTCTCCCACTACCAATTAGATTGTAAGCTCCTCGATCAGGGACTCCTTCCCTTAAATGTTTCTTTTACAGTATTCGAAGCACTTATTCCCATTGATTATGTAGTTTATATATTGTTATTTATATGCAGTATATACTATGTGAAGAAATGGCCTATGTACTTTTTAGTGCGCTATATATTATAAGACATACAATACAATACAAATTTTAACCCATATCTTCGGTTCTGTCATAGTAAGCCCAGGTAGATGGGTGTGCAGGGGTGATCCTGTAATACCCATCACCGGTCAGGGGCTAGAGACCCAGTCGAACTTTAATAATGCTGGTCGTCTGAGCCCTTCCTGAAACCGGCTCACACTCTGCTAACCACTATCCTATAAGTGTTCCGAAACTTTGCCCTTAACTGCTCCATGAATCACTGCCTAGATAACGGTGTCCTATAGACCCTCCCCTAAACTGTCTCCTTATAAACCATCTCCCTATAACTATTCCCTATAAGCTCCCTCACACGCCCGATAACTTGTCTATCCTCCCGATTGAAACCACTCCCTATAATGTTCCTATAACTCCTCCCCTAACTGCGTCCTATACCACTGTTACTTCCTAACTCCATAAACCTCCCTCCGTCCCCGGCGTCTGAATAATCCCATAGGAAGGCTACGGGGTCGAATGGGGGGGCGGCGTTCCCGGGACCTAAATCCAAAGCGTTCACAGACCTCCGGGGACCCTCTGCACATCTACATATGGTAACACACACATATACATAAAGAATAATTTCTTACTTGTTGTCGGTATCTGCTATGTATGAGCACATTATGATGTAGTTAATAATTATTGTTCGGGAGCAGGTGGGTCCCTGAGCTGAATGCAGTTGATTTCTGGCTCAGGTACCCCCGCTTCCCGAGTTGCAGGCCCCGGTTATGGGGCATCGGGTTGCCCAGTGTCGCCGCGCATCGTTATAGCATTCCCTACGGCGACTTGCGCGCATAAAGAATGTCGACCACACTGTAAAACCGATCCCCATAACTGGGGCCTGTAACTCGGGAAGCAGTGGTCCTCTGAGCAGCAAATCATGCGGTTTCAGCTCAGGGGACCCCCTGCTCCCGCACATATTATTTAAATTACATTATGCTGCTTCATACCATAGCGGATAGCCGCTAAGGGCGGGAGCGCAAACTTTTTGTGCTGCGCCCCCTGGCACTCTGCCGCCGGTCTCGCGCCCCTCCCTGCTACCTTCTTCGCGTCTGACGCCTGCGTGGGCGTGTGTAACCTCAGGTCACCTGGGGATCGCGGCGTCTATTGACGCGCATTGCCATGGCGATGCAAAACAGCCGGTGCGAATCCCGGTAAGTAAAAGTTGCAGGGGCCCACGCGATCCCCTGGCATTTAATTTAATGCCTAGGGGAAAGAGCGCGGGCCTCTGCAATGCCCGCGCCCCCCCAGCACAATCTACCGCCCCCCCTGGGGGTCGCGCCCCCCACTTTGCGCACCGCTGCGCTAAGGCAATTAATGAAGGTTTAAGGGCACATTAGTATGTTATGGGGACAATTGCCCCAATAACATTGCAATAAACAACATACCACCCCCTGTGCCCCCAACAACCCTAAACCCCCATTACATATATTACATTTTGGATGCCACAGCAATGATACTATAGGCCGGCGGTGGCCTCGGGTTTCCCCGCAGGCCTGCAGATACCAATTCAGTGCCCCCCCCAAAAAATAAAACAACACAATAAATACTTTAAATAAAACACCCCCCCCCCCCTAACACATACAGTATAGTAATGTGCAAAATTACATATCCACATATTGGATAATAGTGAATTTGCCATTTAAAAATATATAAGTACAATAATACATATTGCACTCACCCTGTCCGGGCTGCCACGATGAAGGCCATCCTCATCTTCATCACCGTCCATGCCCTCTCCGATGCTGCAAAACATAAACAAGAATAACAAAAGCCAATGTAATGTCCCCAACCCCTTAATCACCGTTAGCGGCTCATTAACCGCATAGTCATTAAGGGGTTAACCAACCTCACCCACCACTCGGTGTGGCTTCACACTCTCCCCCCACTACCCCCCCAACCGTGAGGGCTAACCACCCTACACCCACTATCCAGAGAGGTTGTGCCTACCCACATACCCTTGGGGCCAATACACCCCTTCCCCCAGTAACCCACAATAAAAACAATACACAGACCACCACATAAACATCATTATAATTATTAAAAACCAAACCCACCCCCTGTGGCCCCCCCCCCATATAAATACCTGATTTATCTTTTACATAAAGGGTAATACACCAGGCAGACGGAGTCCGGTGGCCCTGCGGGTGTCCGTAAGCTCACAGTGGCCCAGCAAAAGGTTTCAAACAGGGACTGGAAGGCCTACGGGTGGTCCCCGCCAAGAACCGTGTTCCACAGTGGTCTCGGGTCAACGTGGGCCACAATGGGGGTCTTACACAGGTAGGCCTGGTGGTGTCTGGGGGGCACCGGGTCAGACCCACAGGTGTCTGAGGGGCCTCGGTGGTTCCCACGGGGGTCTGGGGACCTAGGGTGGTCCTATGGGTTCCGCGGTTATATGGGCCACCAAATCTGGATATAGTTATTTTGGGCCCACTTAATGTATTGTATGTATTGTGTGTGTGGGGGGGGGGGGGAGGGGGTAGTTATGTATTTAAATGTATAGACAGGTTTATTTTTACATAAGGGTTGGTTCCTTGGTCTGCGGGGACCCTATGGAGACCACCTGATGTCTCCTCGCGAACGCTCTACGGGTACCAGGGCTGGCGGGTCCACGGGTGACCACCTCGGGCGGGAAGAGAACACGGTGGCCCCATCTGGGGGCACCTGGGACCCGTAGAGGACCACCGAGGGGCCCCAGACCCCCCGGGGGAACCACCGAGGCCCCAGGACCCTGTGGGTATGAACCCGGGGGACCCCCAGGACACCCATGGCCTACCTGTGGAGGACCCCATTGTAGGCCCACGGGTGACCCCGGAAGACCACTGGTGAGGGACCACGGCGCCTGGCGGGGACCATCCCGTGGCCTCCAGACCTGTGTTGAAATCTTTTGCTGGGGCCACTGTGAGGCTTACGGACACCCGTCAGGGCCACCGGGGACTCCCGTCTGCCTGGGGTATTAACCCTGTATGTAAAAGAATAAATCAGGTATTTATGGGGGGGGGCACAGGGGGTGGGTTATGTATTTAATAATTATAATGATGTTTATTGTGGGGCTGTGTATTGTTTTTATTGTGGGTACTGGGGGTGGGGGAAGGGGATATTGGCCCCAAGGGAATGTGGGTAGGCCTCCCGCCTGGATAGTGGGTGGGGGTGGTTAGGCCTCACGGTGTGGGTAGTGGGGGAGGGTGTATAGGCCTCCCGAGAGGTGGGTGAGGGTGGGTTAACCCCATAATGACTGTAGCGGTTAATGATCGCTAAGGTGATTAAGGGGTTATGGGACATTACATTGGCTTTTGTTGTTCTTGTTTATGGTTTGCAGCATCGGAGGGGGCATGGACGGTGATGGAGATGAGGATGGCCTTCATCGTATTTATTGTTCTTTATGTATTTTAAATGGGCAAATGCACTATTACCCATTTGTGGATAATAGTAATTTTGCATATTACTTTACTGTATGTGTTAGGGGGGGGGGGGTGTATTTTTTTATAAGTATTTATGTTTTTTTAAATTATTTTTGGGGAGCACTGAATTGGTACTGCAGGCCTGCGGGGACATCTGCGGGTAACACCCGAGGGCCAAAGCCGGCCTATAGTATCATTGCTGTGCATATACTGTATGTACTGTATGTTTAGAGGGGTATAGGGGTTGTTGGTTATGTAATATATATATATAAATATATAATATATATATATATATATATATATATATTATTATATAGATATATTTATCTTATTCTATTCTTGTGGGGTGTTGTGTGTGTATTTTTTTTTGTGGGCGAAGTGGGTATTAGCCCCAATGGTGGGTGTTTAGGGCTTGCGGGAGGGCTTAACTCCTTCATGACTGTAGCGATATTAACCGCTAAGGGAATGAAGGGGTTAAGTCCACCCGCAACCCCCCCGCAAGCCCTAAACAGCCACCAAGGGCCAAATACCCCCTTCACCCACCCCCGCTACCCACAATAAACCTGGCACGGCTGGTTAACCCCTTCATTGCCTTAGCGGTTAGCCGCTAAGGTAATGAAGTGGACTTTAAATGCATTTTTCCTGCCTCGGATGCATGCCGGGGGCCTCCAGTGCTGGTATTAATGGGTATCAGCTCCGGAGACCCCCGGCATCAATCCCAGGCAGGAAAAAGGCCTGATATTTTCTAAGTGTCGACCTTGCCGATGCTTCTCCCCCACCAACTTGCCAACTTTAGTTGGCGGGACGGATTGGCGTAAAAATCTCAATTCTAGAGTGCCGATCAGCAGCGAAAAGCTGATCGGGGCTACTAGAATTGAGCGCGTTTCAAAAAGTGCCAAAAAGTGGCTTATCGGCACCCGGCTGCCGAAAAGTTTTCTTTTGGCAATAAAAAATGCCGATTTTTGGAGCTTATCGGCGCTTATTGAATCGGAGAGGCAATATTGGCGAGAAAATGGCGAAAAACGGCTTTTCGGCGCTTACTGCATGAGGCCCATAATCCCTATCTACACTCCCGAGGCCCCTCTCCTCTTGTCCTCCAGGAAACTAACCTTCCAGACCCTTCCTCCTCTCCTATATACTCCCCTGTGATGTCAGTATCCCCGTGGCAACACAGGGTGGGGCCTAACATATACTGCTCTACTATTAACCCCTTGCTGCAAACTGGAAACCCCATTGAGGGGGGAGGCGGTGTTACACTTATATAACACATAATGGTAATTAGCACTTAAGACATAAAAGTAGCATTACGAAAAAGGAACCCCTGCCCTGAAGAGCTTACAATCTAAGTTTTAAAGTTATAATGTTTTCCATTTGAAAACATTGAATTTGGGGTTTGAGCCATTTCTCTTCCTATCTGTAGCTTTACACCAAAAAGCAGCGTCTTGAATTTTCGTTAGTTTGATGCGTAAAAACAGCTTGTGTTTCTCACAAACACAGTGACACTAAATTATTCCGGGCTTTCATTCACTAAAATGTTGATTCATATTAAACTCATCCAGAAGTAATTACCAATTATTTTGTTTACACCTGTTTTGATTTAATCTTCGTGGCGTGCAGCCAATCTCAGCTATTCCTCTTCAATCCTTTAATCTGGCGACAACGACATAAAACCCCCAGTTACCCACTGAACATTCAGTGAGGGGGCGGGGGTAAAGCACGTTTCATATTTGCTGAATGTATTTATCAAGTCACAGAACCTCTAATATTTCACTACAGGAAGCTGCCATTTTTACTGCCCAATTCTCCACGGTGCCGAAATGCATTTGTAAAATAATCAACGCCGATAGTTTTAAATATGGCGGACACTGAGAATTTAGAAACACTGCAATTTGGGATTTACTGTAGCCCATCTAGGTTTAAACCCCTAGAGAAAGAAATGTGTAGGGCAAATTCCCTGATTTTCTGGGGGTTTTCAGCCTACAGAAAAGCTGTTAACTATATTCCCCGTGGCATTTCGGGGCCTGGCAGCGCAGGCGTTAATTAATTTTGATTCGCTGCAATTTGCATCAAATTATCATTGCATTGTCGGCGTTTTCTAACTGGTTTTTTTTTTTCCCCCCTGCTTGTTGTCATGGAAACTTGTTACTCCTTATTAAAATTCTTAGTAAAAACACACGGCGAATTTTATTGGCACATGAACAATTCGCAGGCTTCATTCAGGAATCAAGATCCCACCGTGAATATGAATATTCTCTGTATGTCGGCATGTCCCTCGCTGGAAGATAAAGCACACAGAAAAAGATTGCGTTCTCCTTTGTTCTGGAACGGACTTATTCCAGATATGTATCCCGTGCACGGCAAACACTGGATCCTGAACTCCGTGTAGTACTTTTTTCAACTTCAAATAATCGCGAAATCGGAAATAAATTAATTCTGGCAAATTCCCCCCCTCGCCCCCAAAGGGAATTTAGAACAGTAAGTAGGGGTGCCGCTTATGACCAATCAACGCGCGATCCGCCCTATCGGGTCCAAGCTGGCGATTAACTTTAATGGCAGATATTGGCTGTGCTAGTGTACAACGCGTTTTGATGACTCCTGTTGATGGTGTGATCGCTGGGCTTGGGTTGGTGGCAGCAGCATAATTCACTTCACAACTGTATGTATGTATATGTATATACAGTGGTCGACAAATCACCCAAAAATCTACTCGCCGAACAAAAAAATCTACTCGTCGAACAAAAAAATCTACTCGCCACCCAGTCCCGTCCCCCCCCGTCCCACCCCAGCACCGCACCTAGTCCCGCCCCCATGCCCACTTTAAAAAAAATTAAAAAATTAATTGAATAAATTCCTAGTAAGAACAACATTTGTTTTTGACATAAGTTTATT
>WSYH01008416.1:0-16897 GCA_036426205.1 Ascaphus truei | reverse complement strand
GGGAATGTGTTGGAGCGACGTGGAGAAGAGAGGCTGTAACCGCAGGACCTGGGAGATCATTGGGGAGGCTTCATCCAGCACTGGGGAGACACGGGCTGGAGAGGATGGGATGAGGGAATGTGTTGGAGCGACGTGGAGAAGAGAGTCTGTAACCGCAGGACCTGGGAGATTATTGGGGAGACTTCATCCAGCAGTGGGGAGACACGGGCTGGAGAGGATGGGATGAGGGAATGTGTTGGAGCGACGTGGAGAAGAGAGGCTGTAACCGCAGGACCTGGGAGATTATTGGGGAGACACGGGCTGGAGAGGATGTACAGTATTTGTTTCTCTATAATGTACCAGCGTATGCTGTATCACTATATTTATATATATATATGTATGTAAAGAGATGAACACCAGGACACGATGAGTTGAGTGCATTGGTTGGGGAGATTGCACCAGCACTGGGGGGCTGGGGGTAGTGCTGTGTGCAGGCGGCAGATAAACCTGGGTGTCTATGACGACCAGCTGGAGCTTCTGATAAGGACGGGATCCTCACAGACAGGCCTGGCGACCGGGTGTGGGGGGGGGGGGTGGGGGGGTGGGGGTGGTGGGGGGTGGGGGGGGTGGGGGGTGGGTTGGTTTTCTTGTGTTTGGTGGTGGCTGTGTTGGGTTTGTGGTGGGGGCTTAATTGGGTTTGTTTTTGTGGTTCTTTGTGTTCTTCTTTGTTTGTGGGGTGGGTTTGGAGGTGTTGAGGGGTCGGATTGGGGGGGAGGGGCTTGTATTTTGGAACGTGCAGGACAAGAGAGGGGGTGAGCTGGCATAGTGACAAGGGGTCGAGGAGGCGTAACTAAATTGTACCTTAGGCACGCCACAACTGTATTAGTTCTGGGTGTCAACATTATCTCCATGCGAATTGCAGGAACGGGAAAGTGACGGAGCAAAGGTGCACCATTCAGACAGACAGTGACTGGAAGGACATGCACTGCTGTAAATGTTGCAGGTCTTACTTAGGTCCTAGTCTGGTCCCGTTGTCACCATTGCATCCATGGAGGGACAAATACCCTATGTGTCCCAATAGCTCTCCCGCCTGTCTGTGTCATCCTGTGTCAAGTCACACCCTTCGGGGGGGAAGGGCAGACTCCGTTGTCCCATAGACTCCCCTCCTGGTCTGTGTCACTTGTGCTACCCACTGCGGGGGAGGGACAGACTTCCATGTCCCATAGCTCCCTGACTGTGCCCACCGCTGTGTGCGGGTGGAGATGTGCGAACAGATGCCTCCATGCTCCCAATATCTTCCCTCCTGTCTGTGCACAAACTAGTGTTCTATCCCCCAACTGTCCGTGGTATGGACAGCACTATCACAGTCCCATAGCTCCTCCTGTCTGTTTCACTGTGTCACCCTGGCGGGGGAGGGACAGACACCATGTCCCCATAGCTTGGCGTCCCACCTGTCTGTGTCCCTGCTGTCACCCTGTGCGGGGGGAGGAGCAACAAGACTCCATGTCCCCTAAGCACACCTACCAGCGGTCCTGTGCTGTGTCATGTGTACCCCCCTGCGCGGTGTAGGGAAGACGCCATGTTCCTCATAGCTTCGGCCCTCCTGTCTGGTGTCACTGTGTCACCACTGCGGGGGGAGAGACAGGACTCCATGATCCCATAGCTCACCGTCCCTGTCTGTACTCACTGTGTCACCCTGCGGGGGGGGAGAGGACAGACTACCATTCCCATAGCTCCCCTCCTGTTTGTGTCACCCTGCGGGGAGGGACAGACTCCATGTCCCCTAGGGGCTCCCTCCTGTCTGATGTCCCCTGTGTCACCCTGCGGTGGAAGGGACATACTCCATTATCCCATAGCTCCCCTCCGTGTCTTGTCACCTAGCTGTGTGTGGGTAGGGGACAGACTCCATCTCCGTACCCTGTTGACAAATCCATGATTAAAAAAATTGTCTTGCCATATTAGATTTTATTACTTTAATTTGCTGGATAATACTATATTTGGAATGTCTAATAGCTCTCCTTTAAAACCCTTACTATCTCATTTTTTGAAGACTGCAACTCTTTACTTGCCCCCCCTCCCGCCTCCGCCCTCCCAACTCCTTCGGACTCAAGATGGAGAAACGGCAGCCATCGGTGCGGAAAATGGGCTGGACCAAAGTGTTTAAAAGATGGCTGCCAGCAATTCACAACGGTTTCTGTGAGATATGCCAGCCAGAGCGTCTCTCCTCTCCTCTCAGGCCCCTCCCACCCCCCTAAAAAAAATAATAAGAACAAAGTGTTATAAAACCGTTTAATGTACACATTCAACCGTACAAAAAAAGGAAACAGATAAACATTAGCGAGGTGAAAAGGAAACGTAGGGCGGGAATCATGTCGTCTTCGCTGTAGGAGTATTTTTGGGGCGTCTTCGTGCGATTTTCGGGCCAGAATGGTAAATATCGTCCTTTGTTACAAAGAAAAACAGTTTTCCAAAAAAAACACCGGCCTAACGTTTTTAGTGGGCAGGAAGAACGATATTCGCTATGACAATAACATTCCAACACCACGTCACTCAAAAACCGGTGTGGAACTGTAATTTTTCTGGTGTTATTTAAGACCCCTAGCTCAACAGCACCAACAGGCAGTTGTGTCGCCCTGCGGGGGGAGGAACAGAACTCCATTTCATGTCCCATATCTGCCGTCCTGTACTGGTGTCAACCCCCATCGCCAGGGGGGGACAGAACTCATTCATGTCCCATATCTGCCAGTTTGTCCTGTGTCACCCTGCAGGGGAGGAGGGACAGACTCCTAGTGTCCCATAGCTCCCCTTCCTTCTGTGTCAACTGTGTCACACCCCCTGCTGGGGGAGGGACAGACCTCGCGTGTCCCATAGGCTCGGCTTCCAGCGTTCCTCCTGTTCCCCTTTTCACCCTTTCGGGGGAGGGACAGACTCCCGTGTCCCATAGCTCCCTACTGTCTGTGTCACATTGTGTCAACCTCTGCGGGATGTGGGGGGAGGGAGACAGACTCAATCCGTGTCCCATAGCTCCCTCCTGTCTGTGTCCAACTGTGTCCACCGCTAGCCCGGGGGGAGGGACCGACTCCGGTCCATGCTCCACATCCCTGTCTGGTACAAGTCACCCTGCGGGGGGGAGGGACGACACTCCTATAATATAGGCATTCGCAGGTGTAAATCGTATCCTGCGACCACGGGGAATGGACCAATGCATCTTGTAGAGTATACGGTCGAATATGGTCTGTATAACAACATTACTTTATCGCTAGTGTCTCAAATACAAAATAAACTGTACTATAACTTAAGCTTGTATCTTCTTTATCCTCCACAGATTCCGACATCGATAATTCAAATCAGCAGAATGAGGTGGATATAAAACCCCCTCCAAATGGTAAGTCACTGCTTCCCATTGCTACCCCTACTGCCCTATATAACTATTCCTATAACTCCTCCTCTTACTACATAATAACACAGTCATCCTATAACTCCTCCTATTAATTCCCCATATAATCCTCCTATACTCCCATATACTCATAACACTATAACCCTCATAATTGCGCCATATTAACCGACTCCTATATCTCCTCCTATTACTCCATATAACCCCTCCTATATTAACATAATAACCCGCCATTACTCGCATATAACTCTCCCTATAACTCCTCCTATTACCCCATATATTATCATCTCCCTAATAACTCTCCTCCTATTGCTGCTATAATCCCTCCCTATACTCTCCTATTCACTACGTGCCATATAACCCTCCCTATAACGCCCTCCTATTACTCCATATAACCCTCACCTATAACTCCTAACTCTCCATAGTACCCCCTATAACTCCTCCTATTACCACCATATAAAAAACCCCTCCCATATAACGTCCTTCTATTACCCACCCCATATAACCCCTCCCTATAACTCCTTCTATTACCCCAATAACCCCCCTCCCTTAAACTCCTGCTATTACTCATATAACCCGAATAGCTTCCCTCTAACTCCTTATTTTGCCCCAATATACCCCTCTCCATAACTCCTTCTGATTACCCCATTATACCCCCTCCCTATAACTCCTCCTATCTCTCCATATAACCTCTCCCGTATCCTCCTCCTATTACTACCATAATAACCCCCTTTCCCTATAACCCCTCCTAGTACCGCCATTATAACCCCTCCCTATAACTCCTTCTATTATAACCCATATACCCCCAATCCCTCTAACTCCTGCTAGTGCCGCATATAACCGCTTTCTTCCCTATAACTCGCCTCCCTATTGCCCCATAATAATCCCTCCCTATAACTCCTTCTATTTACCCCATATAACGCCCTTCCCTATAAACTCCTGCTATTACCCCATATAAAACCTCCCTCCCTATAACTCCTCCTATTACCCCATATAACCCCTCCCTGATACACCTCTCCCTATTCCACATATAACACACTCCCTATAACTCCTCCTATTACCCCCATATAACCCCCTCCCTATAAACTCCTTCTATTACCTACCCCATATAACCCCTCCCATAACCTCCTCCTATTACTACTCCATATAAACCCCTACCTATAACTCCTCCTATTACACCCCGCATTTAACCTCCCTATAATCCTTCGATAACCACCCCATATAACCACCTCCTTATAACATCCTGGCTATTACCCCATATACCCCCTCACCTATAACTCCGCCTATTATACCCCTTAAACCCCCTTTAACCTCTCCCTATAACGTCCTCCTATTACCACCACCCCATATAACCACCCCTCCCTATAACTCCCTAACTCCTCGCTACTCTCTCCATATAACCCCCCTTATAACTCTTCTATTACCCATATAACCCCTCCCTATAACTCCTCCTATTACCCCATATAACCCCTCCCTATATACTCCTCGATTACCCATATAACCCCTCCCTATAACTCCTGCTATTACCCCATATAACCGCTCCTATCACTCCTTCTATTTCCCCATATAATCTCTCCTATAACTCCTCCCTTATACCGCCCTATAACCCCTCCCTATACCCTTCTCCTATTTACCTACCGCCCACCCCATATAACCCCTCCCTATAACTCCTCCTATTACCACCCTATAAACCCTCCCTTAACCTCTCCTATTACCCCATATAACTTCCTCCTATACTCTCCTTCCTATTACCACCCCACCCTAAACCCCTCCCTAATACTCCCCTATTCCCGACCAACCCCCATATACCTCACTCCCTATAACTCCTCCTATTCCCCATATAAACCCTCCCTATCACTCATTCTGTTACCCACCCACTATAACCCCTCCCTAGTACACCCTCCTTTTACCCCATATAACCTCGTCCCTATACTCCTCCTAATGACCCCCATTACCCCTCCCTATAACTCCTTGCTTTACCAACCATAATAACCCCTCCTATACTCCTATAACTCCTCAACAAGTATTACCCGGGCCAATAACCCCTCACCTATAACTCCTCCTATTATACCCCTACCCCATAATAACCTCTCCCTATAACCTCCTCCATATTACCTCCATATAAACCGCTCCCTAATAAAACTCCTCTAATTATACCCCCATATAAACCCTCCCTATAACTAACTCTCCTAATTAGCCCCATATAACCGCATCTCCTATAACTCCTTCTATTACCCACCATTAACTCCTCCCTATAACTCCTTCCTATTAACCCCATATAACACTCTCCAAACGTCCCATAACTACTCCTTCTATTCCGAACCATATAACTCCTCCTCTAATACTCCTCCTACATGTACCCCCGAGGCTGTAACCCGCAGGACCTGGGTACGAGTTATCATGGGGAGGCTTTCATCGCATGCAACGGGGACACGGGCTGGGGGAGGAGTGGGATGAACGGTGGACATGTGGGGGAGACGACGGGTGATAGAGAGGCGTAGTAACCGCCAGGACATCGAGGACGATGGAGATCATTGGGGAGGCTTCATCCAACCAGTGGGGAGACCCCCAGCGCTTAGAGACGAGGACTGGGATTGACCATACCCGGGGGGACCGGGAATGTTGGGCGAGCGACGTGAGAGCAAGAGAGGCTGTAACCGAGGACCTGGAGATCAATGGAGGACGGCTTATCTAGCAGTGGGGAGAGAGGAGACACGGGCTGGGGAGGATGGGATGAGAGAGTGTGTGGGAGCGACGTGGAGAAGAGAGGCTGTAACCGCAGGACCTGGGAGATCACTGAGGAGGCTTCATCCAGCAGTGGGGAGACACGGCCTGGAGAGGATGGGATGAGGGAATGTGTGGGAGCGACGTGGAGAAGAAAGGCTGCAACCGCAGGACCTGGGAGATCACTTGGGGAGACTTCATCCAGCAGTGGGGAGACACGGGCTAAAAATGATCTATATCTAACATACAACCCTATATACATTAGGTCAGGGGAGTACAAAGTGGGGGGCACAAGATTTTTCAGGGGGGCGCGCTCTTCCCCACGGCATTTAAATTAAATGCCGGGGTAGGTAGGTATTCTCCGTAAACGACATTGCTTCATCTTTTACAAGGTAGGGAGCGATGCGTTGTAGAGGCCGGCGCCAGGATGTTCGATACGTCCCTCGAGTGTTTCCACGCCTCAGAATTGTCATCCCGCCATTGGGTTCTTGGCTAATTTTCCAGTTCTGCCGCCGCGGGAACCAACCCTCCCCATTTTTCATCCGGGCTTGTGACCGGCATTTGGCTGGGTTCAACGCCGGCGGATCTGCGTGAGGCCCCCCGCAAAAGTCTCTTACCTTGTCTTCCGCGACGCGTCGCCACACGGAAACGTGACGTCAAGTGACCTGACGCCGAGGACAAGGAAGGAGGGGCGCGCAAGCCGGTTAGGAGAGCAGGCAGGGGGGGGAAATATTTGCACCCCCCTGCTCCTAGATGATTTATGTACGTGTGCTAATGTCTTTTATTCGGATGGCGCCAACATGTTCCTCAGCGCAGTACAATGTGGGAGGACAGTAACATTGCGTAACAAAAAGAGGACATGTAAGTTAAGACAAACGGAGACCATAGGATGGAGGTCGCTGTCCTGCTGAGTGTACAACCCCTGCGGCTCCTGGAACGGGGTCGTGCTGTAGCGGCCGCAGGTGCCTCCGATCGCACTGGTACAGCCTCGCCTGAAGAGTGAGCAATCGAGGGAGGTACAGAGGCTGGCATAGGGGTTCTATTCCATGGCTGGGGCCAGTGTGTGTGTGTGGGGGGCTGTCACTGCCGCTGCCCACACTGTACCTGTGCTGTGTATACATGTCATGGTGTAGTAGTGTGTGTGTGGGGGGAGGGGGGCTGGCACTGCCCGCACTGTACCTGTGCTGTGTATACATGTCATGGTGTAGTAGTGTGTGTGCAGGTAACATGCTCCTGTTACTCAGTGCTCCAGACACACAGGTAACATGCTCCAGACACACAGGTAACATGCTCCTGTTACTCTGTGCTCCAGACACACAGGTAACATGCTCCTGTTACTCAGTGCTCCAGACACGCAGGTAACATGCTCCTGTTACTCTGTGCTCCAGACACGTAGGTAACATGCTCCTGTTACTTGGTGCTCCAGACACGCAGATAACATGCTCCTGTTACTTGGTGCTCCAGACACGCAGGTAACATGCTCCTGTTACTCGGTGCTCCAGGCATGCAGGTAACATGTTCCTGTTACTCAGTGCTCCAGGCATGCAGGTAACATGCTCCGGTTACTCAGTGCTCAAGACACGCAGGTTACATGCTCCTGTTACTCAGTGCTCCAGACACGCAGGTAACATGCTCCTGTTACTCAGTGCTCCAGATACGCAGTTAACATGCTCCTGTTACTCAGTGCTCCAGACATGCAGGTAACATGCTCCTGTTACTCAGTGCTCCAGACATGCAGGTAACCTCCAGCCCGTGTCTCCCCACTGCTGGATGAAGCCTCCCCAGTGATCTCCCAGGTCCTGCGGTTACAGCCTCTCTTCTCCACGTCGCTCCCACACATTCCCTCATCCCATCCTCTCCAGCCTGTGTCTCCCCACTGCTGGATGAAGCCTCCCCAGTGATCTCCCAGGTCCTGCGGTTACAGCCTCTCTTCTCCACGTCGCTCCCACACATTCCCTCATCCCGTCCTCCCATCTTACTTTTGGGTGTCTTGGTCTTCCAATCCCTCTTGGAATCCAGTCGAGGAAAGTTGTGCTGAGTTTGCCACCAAGAAAACCTTTCTTAAAGTGGTGGAAATCCCTTCCAAATCATCCACAGGGTATTCTAATACAAATACCCTCCAACATTGTACTCAACCTCGCATGGTAAAGATCAATTATATGACGAAGTCATTATTATTATGATACCCAACACTGAAGGCCTATACAGGTGGTCCTCGGAATACAACGGTACGCTTTCCGTCGAACGCATTATCCGACGTCGGAACTGCATATCTGACTGTCCGTTATCCGACGGCGGATAAGCGAGGACTAACTATATCTCCTCCAAGACATAACCGCGAGGTTGATGCTGCCAGAGAAGACGGTTCCAATCTTCCGTGGTCCTTGTAACGCGAGAAGCACGAACGAAATTGAACAGAGGTTACAAGATTCCTCCACTTGTGTCCTGAGTATTGCCAACTCTTTCGAACTAAAGCATGCCACCCAATGTCGTGGAGACGCCCAAGATCTGGCCACTGTCGCCCGCTTGACTTCATCATGATCAGACGGCCAATGCCAACAACATCCTCATGACTCTCGGACTGTGACACTCGCCGGCAAAACCCGTTTACAGAGGAAGACATCTTTCTGTGCCAGGCATAAAGACATTCTCTGTATTAACACAACCTGTACATGTAATCACGAGAAAGCTCAGAAGACGCTGTTGCTGAGTTCTCCTCATGCAAGACGTCGGAATGCAACGATCTATCACACAACTGGCTCAATGTACGGCATGAAAACCCATACAAACCCAAGGCTGGTGTGAGGCGTTCTTACATGAAATGACGCCACTTCTCGAGGCACAACAAACTGCGTTCCATACAAAAGGAGCTCCGCAGACCAAACATCTTATGCCCCGCTCGTGTCCTGCGCTCTGCCCATAACTGTCTCCTTTCCGCCCCTTTCACCTCTACTCTCTCTCGCCTTAAACCTTTCCCCCTCACTGCCCCTTACCTGTGCACCTTCTCTCCCCACATTTAAGTCATACCTTAAAACCCACCTCTTACATTAAGCGTTTCAATAGCCCTGACGCATGGCTGCTGTCCACACCCACAGTCACTCCTACCAACCATTGTGGCCAAGCACTGCCATCTACTACAAGTACCCACCATCAAGGCCAGGCACTGCCATCTATGGCATCTACCCAGCATCAAGGCCAGGCACTGCCATCTATGGCAACTACCCACCATCAAGGCCTGGCACTGCCATGTATGGCAACTACCCACCATCAAGGCCAGGCACTGCCATCTATGGCACCTACCCACCATCAAGGCCTGGCACTGCCATCTATGGCACCTACCCACCATCAAGGCCAGGCACTGCCATCTACTGCACCTACCCACCATCAAGGCCAGGCCCTGCCATCTACTGCACCTACCCACCATCAAGGCCAGGCCCTGCCATCTACTGCACCTACCCACCATCAAGGCCAGGCACTGCCATCTACGGCACCTACCCACCATCAAGGCCAGGCACTGCCATCTACTGCACTTATTCCCTCACCTGCTGTCTCTGCAAGTCTCCCAACATACCAGTTAGAGTGTCAGCTCTGCGGGGCAGGGATTTCCTCTCCTATTGTCTGACTTATTGTATTATAATTTCCTATACCGTGCAGGCTCTTTTGCAAAGAGCCGAGCACACTGTGGGCACTATATAAATATATATAAATAAAGATATACGTAGAAACCGAGGCGAACTTCAACCAAAAAATCAAGACGCTGCTGTGGTTTATGCACTAATACAGCGGTGCGCAAACTGGGGGGGGGGGGCAGTGGGTTTTTTAGGGGGGGAGGCGGGGGGCACTTCCGATGTCCCGCGCTCTTCCCCCCCCCCCCCCCCCCCCCCATGGCATTTAAATTAAATGCTGGGGCACCGCGCGAGGCCCTCTGCAACCTCCTACTTACTGAAGTTCAGTCGGCTCCAGGACGCTGCGCGAAGTAAGGAGGGGGCGCGCGCACCGAGGAGGAGAGCAAGCACTGGGGAAGGTGGGGGGGCGCAGCAAAAAAAGTTTGGGCGCCCCTGCACTATTGCTATCTGCATCTGTCACAGGAAACATCACAGGAACGTTAAGGAAAACCGCTCCATTAAAGCCTTCCATAGGGGGCAGTGTAAGAGACGTGCGCAGAGGTACATATAACGCAGACCGATTTGGGTGATTATATCTTGGCTTTGTTGAGCATATTCCTTTATCCGGGCAAAACATACAACAAAATAACAAACCCCCTATCCCTGTGTAAGGGGTAACTTACTTCCCCAGACCCTATCTGCAGGGCTGGAGGGATATTCCCATTACCAGCCTATCACCCCAAAGTCTCAGGAGGTACCTTAAGCAGGTGGCCCTCCATGTCAGTCGCTGGCAGGTTCCTGGGGCCTCCGTGTCCAGGAAATGTAGGTCTCTGGGTGTTTTGATCACAGCACAGCCTTTGTGCTCACGACAGTGTCTGTGTGCAGGCTTCTCTGCTCTCCTTCTGTCAGCCCAAATGTGAGCTAAGGAAATCTCTCTCCTGCTGGAGACAAGGAGCAGCAACGCAAGACATGCGTGATGCCAGCATTGTAACACGGTATCAGAACAAAGGGGATAGAGTACACACCGGAATAATGGTAGTGATATACACTTTTGAGCACAGTCTAAAAGACTTCCCCCCTCCCCCCCCCCCAAGTTTTTACTTATCGAAAATACCCAGAGTCAGAGTTTGGTTTCGGCGCCTGTAGCTCCACCGTTGGTATGCAGGAGGCTATGGTGCGGTCTGCGCCCCACACTGAAGATACGGGGGCCATCTTACATACTGGCAAAGGATGCTTTCACTTCCGCCCATACTGAGGATGCAGGAAGTTGCCAGAACGTGGTTTTGCGTTTGTTCCTGGTAGTCTCCAGCTTGTTCCTGTTTGCACCCAGCCTTGACCTCTGACCCCCCCCTTCTCCCCGACTCCGATCCTCTGCCGCCTGCCTTGACCTATGACCCTGACGGAGCCACTGATTGAGCCACAAGTGCTGAAGCAGCGATATCCTGAAAAGCTGACCTGTTGGTGGCCCTTGAAGACTAGAGTTGGCCGTCCCCCTCTTCGAGCTCTACTGAAAATCTGATGGTGAAGACCATATTGCACTCAGTTTTAATTTCTGGACTAAAATTTGCTGACCACACGGCCTCGATTTGCTCACACTCGAAGGATCAGACGTCTCCTCACTTGGCTGCCAAGAGTTCAATCGTACGGCGAGCATGAATAAAAGCCACATCATAGCGCAGGGTATTAATACTCCACCAGTCATCACCGGAGGTGACAATGTGTTAGATATGAACAAATTCACCTACCTGGGCTTAACGATCTCTGATCATCAGTCTTCAGAAGCCAAGCAGCACATCCGCATTGGGAAGACCTTCAGAGGCCAAGCCACATATCCGCATTGGGAAGACCTTCAGAGGCCAAGCAGCACATCCGCATTGGGAAGACCTTCAGAAGCCAAGCAGCACATCCCCCGGACTGAGGGAGCGAGCCCCTGGTAACAGGTACCTCTTTAGAATTTGGGTCAGAGGCTGGCAAGAGGCTATTCTCCCAGCCCTGCAGATAGGGACTGGGAGTGTGAGTTCCCCCTTACAGGGGGATAGGCTGTTCTGTTTGGTTTGAGTGCTGCGTGTTTTGTATGCAGCTGTATTGTTTAAAGCTGCATGCTGAATAAAAGGCAAGGTTTATTTCCCCCAATATGTCTTTCTGGAGATATATATATTATTTACACGCACGGGTGTGAACGGGAGGAGGTGGAAAACACTTATTTATACTGTAAATAACGAGAGAGAGGAGGGGAAATGGAAACAAGCAGAGGTCAGACTGACCTGTATAAAAGCTGCTCCAGTATCTCTGCGTGGGGCAGCCTGGCCACTAGTCCTGTGTTCCACTCACGTGTATAGTGCTCACCATGTGCATCATGGCTCACCATGTGCATCATCGCTCCTCTACGTGCACCTCCTCCTGCTACAGTATAATGTATCGTGTGTGTGTGTGTGTGTGTGTGTGTGTGTGTGTGTGTGTGTGTGTGTGTGTGTGTGTGTGTTATACACACGTGCGGGGATGTAATAGGGGTCCCACCCTACAATAACGTGTAAATATCTTTATAGTGGGGAATTATCAATGACTCGCACATCCCACAATCTAATTACAATGTAATGTGGCGGTCTCCCCTGCATTCTGACAACGAGTGATCCGGATTCTACACTTCTAACCAGCTCTGCTGGGGAAATAACTAACAGCGAAGGAGAGATCTGGAGAAGACAGGATAATAATAAGAGGGGGGGGAGAGAGAAGAAATTAGAGGGGGGAGAGAGAAGAAATTAGAGGGGGTGGGAGAAAGAATAACAGATTTTGTATTATTATCTGCAATACAAAACATAACTTTGGATGTTGTAGATCTTACATCTTTACATTTAAGAAATACACTGTAAATCTAATGTAAAAATATCCTAATGGCTATCTTATACTATATTAGTGAAAGCACTGTATGTTTGCCTGCCTGCCTGCATGCATGCCTGCCTGCTGGATGTCCGGTGTCCCTAGGGGAAATCTCATTGGTCCCTTGGGCCGCCCCTGCACACCTCTCATTGGCCTGAGGCGGAGTGACGGCCCAAAGGACACATGTGTGTGTGTGAGATACAGAGCCGTGTGTGTGTGTGTGTGTGTGTGAGTGTGAGAGAGGGAGAGAGAGAGATATACATACAGAGGACATAGAGAGATACAGCGGACAGAGAGAGATGCGGACAGAGAGAGATACAGAGGACAGAGAGAGATATAGAGGACAGAGGGAGAGATATACAGAGGAGAGAGAGATACAGAGGAGAGAGAGAGATACAGAGGAGAGAAAAGTGTGTGTGTGTGTGTGTGTGTAAGATACAGAGCAGTGTTGTGTGTGTGAGAGATACAGAGCAATGTGTGTGTGAGAGAAATGAGAGATACATAGCTGTATCGTGTGTGTGTGTGTGTGTGTGTGTGTGTGTGTGTGTGTGTGTGTGTGTGTGTGTGTGTGTGTGTGAGAGAGACACTGTGCCAGTCTGTGTCTCACTATACCCCTCTGTGCCAGTCTGTGTCTCACCATACCTCTCTGTGCCCACAGCTGGCAGGACATAGTAGTGGGCGCCCCCTATTATTTTGACCGGAAGAAGGAGTTGGGGGGCGCTGTCTACGTGTACGCGAACGAGGCGGGGCGTCTTCGCGACCTCCCGGCCGTTGTCCTGTATGGTCCCAGCGGGTCCGGCTTTGGCTTTGCGTTGGCAAACATCGGGGACATTAATCAGGACGGGTTCACAGGTAACACCTCCCCTCTCGCCCCGGCAGGCGATGCCCGTTATACCCCCCTGTCTGTTTCTGCACCCCCCCCCCCCCCCCAGGGAACTGCAGAGAGCACGCTCTGTACCAATGCTGTGTAATAGGGAGGGGGTATATGGGGTAATAGGAGGGGTTATAGGGTGGGGGTATATGGGGTAATAGGAGGAGTTATAGGGAGGGGGTATATGGGGTAATAGGAGGAGTTATAGGGAGCGGGTATGTGGGGTAACAGGAGGAGTTATAGGGAGGGGGTATATATGGGGTAATAGGAGGAGTTATAGGGAGAGGTTATATGGTAGGAGGAGTTATAGGGAGGGGTATATGGAGTAATAGGAGGAGTTATAGGGAGGGGGTATATGGGGTAATAGGAGGAGTTATAGGGAGGGGGTATATGAGGTAATAGGAGGAGTTATAGGGAGAGGGTATATGGGGTTATAGGAGGAGTTATAGGGAGGGGATATATGGGGTAATAGGAGGAGTTATAGGGAGCGGTTATATGGGGTACTAGGAAGAGTTATTGGGATGGGTTATATGGGGTAATAGGAGGAGTTATAGGGAGGGGTTATATGGGGTAATAGGAGGAGTTACTGGGATGGGTTATATGGGGTAATAGGAGGAGTTATAGGGAGGGGTTATATGGGGTAATAGGAGGAGTTATAGGGAGCGGTTATATGGGGTAATAGGAGGCATTATAGGGAGAGGTTATATGGGGTAATAGGAGGAGTTATAGGGAGAGGTTATATGGGTAATAGGAGGAGTTATAGGGAGCGGTTATATGGGGTAATAGGAGGAGTTATAGGGAGTGGTTATATGGGGTAATAGGAGGAGTTATAGGGAGCGGTTATATGGGGTAATAGGAGGAGTTATAGGGAGAGGTTATATGGGGTAATAGGAGGAGTTATAGGGAGAGGTTATATGGGTAATAGGAGGAGTTATAGGGAGCGGTTATATGGGGTAATAATAATTATGCCCCTTTACAAAGCATTAGTAAGACCACACCTTGAATATGGAGTACAATTTTTCGCACCACTCCTAAGAAAAGACATTATGGAACTAGAGAGAGTGCAGAGAAGAGCCACCAAATGAATAAAGGGGATGGACAATCTAACTTATGAGGAGAGGCTAGCTAAATTATATTTATTTACATTAGAAAAGAGGCGTCTAAGAGGGGATATGATGACTATATACAAATATATTTAGGGACAGTACAAAGAGCGTTCTCAATAACTATTCATCCCACGGGCAGTACTAAGGACTCGGGGCCATCCCATAAGGTTGGAGGAAAGGAGATTTCACCAGCAACAAAGGAAAGGGTTCTTTACAGTAAGGGCAGTTACAGTGTGGGGTTCATTACCCATGGAGACCGTGATGGCAGATACAATAGAATTGTTCAAAAAAAGGTTGGACATCTTTTTAGAAAGGAAAGGTATACAGGGATTTACCAAATATATATACGTGGGAAGGACGCTGATCCAGGGATTAATCCGATGGCCAATTCTTGGAGTCAGGAAGGAATTTATTTTCCCTTATGAGATATCATTGGATGATATGACTCTGGGGTTGTGTGTTTGCCTTCCTCTGGTTCAATATGTAAGTATAGATATAGGATAAAGTATCTGTTGTGTAAATTTAGCATAGGTTGAACTTGATGGACGTACGTCTTTTTACAACCTCATCTAGTATGTAACTAGGTAACTATATCCTCCTCCTACTATGTAACTATGTAACTAGTATGTAATTATGTAACTATGTAACTATATTCTCCTACTACTATGTAACTATGTAACTCTCGGGCGCCCGTTATATCGATAACTGACTCAGTCACTAAAGATATGGCTGTGGGGGGGGGGGGGGGCCTTAATGTAACACGCTAAGTCCAAGTCCTGAAGGGAACGGCTCCAAGTTAACCAGACATCCGTTTCCCCTGGCATCCTCCGCAACCAATTTAGGGGGTCGGGCTCCACGAGTCCCGCATAGGTCTTCCCGAGCCCCGCATAGGGCGCACACAGGGCTGCCCGGCGCACACAGGGCTGCCCGGCGCTCAGGGCTGCCAGCACCTCGAGCCACCTCTGGGTCACTTCAGTCAGGACTCTCTCCTCGCTCTCCCCTCGCCTATGGCAGCCCTGCGCCTCCAACGTGTTCCGTTCCCCCTCTGCCGAGATCCGGTACGCGGTCTGGTAGAGGGATCTGGTGGATGGGTCCTGCCTGGCTTCTCCAGAGCCAGGGCCCGGTCTATCTCTCGTACCACTCGCGTCTGCTCCTTCTGGGGAGCCGCAAGCTGGGGACAGGTCCCCCTCAGCTCCACTGAGCTGCCCTGCCTCTCCTAGGTCATCAGAGAGAGCCTGGCTCTCCCGATTTCCCAGCGGCGAGCTGCATACAGCTAACACCGCTGACCCACTCACAGCCTTGTGCTGTAAGGGCTTAAATAAACCTGGTTACAGTCCTCGCACAGGGGCCTGCTTCAAGAAGACTTGCTCTATGCGCTTCTTGTCCAGGATATCAGAGGGCTGATCACACAGCAGAGCCTCTGAACTGTATCTCCAGCTGGTCACTGTAATGATCCACACTCCTTCCCAAAGTGTCTGTCAGTCTCTCAGATGCTCTCTGAAGGTAGATCTGATTCTTTGATCAGCAGCACCCCTTACATAGCCCTCTGTGGCTATCCGTTGCATGGGAGGGGGCTGCTGGACAATCAGAGCATGGATTAGGTTGATGCCACAACAGCCAGAGGGCATGCTAAGAGCCCATCCCCATCCCTGATTGTTCACTATTTCTCACTCACCAAATGTCTGTAACACCTCCACGCTCCCAAACATTGTCTCAATACACATTTATCTGTATGAACCTCAGCTGATTAAATCAGAGTCCTCTCCATAGAAATGTACACATGCAAATCACATTAAAGTTTGCACATATTCCAATTTACACTTTATAGGGCTGACTCCCTAATCACAGTGCTTACACACAGATCACAAATATTAAATACATTTGGTCAAAATCAGCCTTACATAGGTGGCCAAGTTACATGGATTTAGGGGTAGCTAGCTGGGCTTCATTTTAGTTTGTGATGCCAGCTAGCCCTACCGTCACAGGGGTAACGTGTGAGGAGTGGGGTAATGTGTAACGCGTGAGAGTAATGTGTTATGCGTGAGGGGGTGGGGGGTAATGTGTAACGCGGTGGGGGGGGTAATGTGTAACGCGTCAGCGGGTGTCTTACCGTGCACCTCACAACTCTAACAACCTACCGGAGACTCTCACAGCCGCCACCAGTCTAAGTTCTTTCATAACTAAGGCTGCCTCACATTTTAATCTGGTCTGTAACTGTTACATACGCCTATAATATATATTATCTGTAACTGTTACATACGCCTATAATATGTATTATCTGTAACTGTTACATGCGCCTATAATATATATTATCTGTAACTGTTACATACGCCTATAATAT
>WSYH01008415.1:0-29216 GCA_036426205.1 Ascaphus truei | reverse complement strand
AAAAACATGTCGATCCGATCAGTGCCTTCCACGTACTTGGTGAGACTGTGCTTGTTCAGTTGGAGTTCATCTTTGCGGGGTTGGACCGGGGGGCAATAAGCGGGTCTATTCACTGCCTTTGAGGGAAACTTTAGCCGCTCCTCCGCTGTCCCTCGGTCTCCCCACTTGGTGATCAGTGCCAACATGTCGGGGGTAAACGGACTGGTGGCCGCAGCCATCAGTGCCCCTCCTGTTGCACTTGTCCCAGGAGATGCACTTGTCCCCTCACCGGGATTCTGCCTCTCCGGCACTGGGTTCAGTCCCTGATCTCCAGGCGGCTGTACAAGGGCAAGCTGAGCCGTAGCATGAGACTCTGCCCGTTCGGCTTCATATGCCGTGATTGCGACAACAATGTCTTCGACCTCCTGGTCCTCATGTTCCAGTCCATATTCACGGCACTTGTCTTTTAGCTGATTTCTAGTTCTCAGGTAGTAGATGTTTTCCGCTTCACTCATGGTTCTGGGTCGCAGCAGTGAGGTGGTGTGACAACTTGCATTACTTGTTGCACTAACGTGTGTTCAATATCTTTAGACCCAGGAACTTGCAATTACCATCAAGTTCCCACTAGATCACAGTACCCCGCAGAATACTGTAATCCAGGTCCAGTTCAATCCCACCGCTGCCACCAGTTAACTTAATAGCCTGTGACGATAGCCTGTCACAGGTATTAAGGTTACACAAATCACTAGGTTGAACTGAACGAGGCTTAGATAAAATAAAGTATATTTATTCCTTTGGATAGGTGAACACACGAATAATACAGTAACAGACAAGAAGTACACTTACTTTGGGGATGGGGAATGAGAAGTATGAAGCATAGCAATTCTCTCGCAATCAGGTCACAATTCAGATGATATCCGAAGACAAAGAATAAAGGGTGGACAACAGTTTATAAACCTTTTGTGCCCTATCCTTAACATTGAGTACAGTGGATTGGTTTTCAATTAACTCTAGCCACTCATTAACGTGGGAACACATTTTGACACATGCCCCCCTGCTAGTTGGTACATGCGCAGTAGAGCTCTGGGGTCTCATTTCTGTAACCCCTCCTCTGACACCGGACTGCCAGCTAGTCTAGCAGATTGGATTCCTGGCAGGATATGCTTTGTTGTGAGGTGTGAAATGGAACACTTGAAGACTGCTCTGGTTTTAGTAATCTCCGCCCTCATGCAAACATTGGAGGTAACAAAATCCTTTGAACCATACTTAAGTCCTAGACATTGGGTCGCCTTTCTGGCCATATGCTACCCTGGTATGCAAAGGAATTTCCTCTGGGTTTTACCCATACCTTGGAACACAGTATGAAAGATAAAACATAAACATATTAAAATATCCGGTTCCGTTGGGTCCAGCAGGTCCAAACTTCCCAGTTCTCAATGCCGGAACTGGGACACCCTATGGTCCAATTTGCGACTTGCTACGACCTTCGGAACCAGAGATACACAAATACACTTAAAACCGTTTCACATTTTAATACAAAAATCTCAGCTGTAAATTAAATCACGGTTTTTCACTAAATCCCCATTGAAAACAACGGGCTCCGTCGCCATAGACTTTCAATGGCAAACCGCCGCCGTTGGCAGCTGTGGGAATCCGCCGCCATAGACTTTCAACGGGGCGACGCCGCCGTTGAAGTCAATGGGGGTTTTCCGCCATAGCCGGTCAATGGGGTTTGGCCGCCATTGGAGTCTAAGGGAAAAGTTCCGAACCTTCAAGGGGGTCCATACTCCGTCAGGTTGGTCCAAGAGGGTCAAGGATGGTTCTGCAGCGATGCCGGAGCAGTGACTACAGATACCCCAAACCCTGACTTCTGGGCCCTCCGGAACCGGAGCTATGGATTACCAAATTTCAGCTTTTGACACTTTGCCGTTTTCCTGAGCCGTTTCTGCCGCCGCCATTGGAACCTATGGCGCGACCCGCTCTTCTCGGTTCGACCCTTATCGGGGGTCCAGGATACGGGGACCCGGTTGTGGTCGAGTGGGGGGAGGTCTAGGAACTAGGGGCAGAAAGAATTTTATTTCTAGGTGCTCTAGAACTGTTTATTCCCACACCACTTGTCGTTGAACTTGACTTGTTAAGTGATCAAAGCTCTCCTATTGAAAATGTAGTGTTCCTAGACCTCCCCCCACTCGACCACAACCGGGTCCCCGTATCCTGGACCCCGATAAGGGTCGAACAGAGAAGAGCGGGTCGCGCCATAGGTTCCAATGGCGGCGGCGCAGAAACGGCTCAGGAAAACGGCAAAGTGTCAAAAGTGAAATTTGGTATCCATGCTCCGGTTCCGAGGGCCAGATAAGTCAGGGTTTGGTGGGTATCTGTAGTCACTGCTCCGGCATCGCTGCAGAACCATCCTTGACCTCTTGGACCAACCTGACGGAGTATGGACCCCCTTGAAGGTTCGGAACTTTTCACCTTAGACTCCAATGGCGGCCAAACCCATTGACCGCTATGGCGGAAAACCCCCATTGACTTCAACGGCGGCGTCGCCCCGTTGATAAGTCTATGGCGGCGGATTCCCACAGCTGCCAACGGCGGGCGGTTTGCCATTGAAAGTCTATGGCGACGGAGCCCGTTGTTTCAATGGGGATTTAGTGAAAAAACCGTGATTTAATTTACAGCTGAGATTTTGTATTAAAATGTGAAACGGTTTAAGTGTATTTTGGTATCTCTGGTTCCGAAGGTCGTAGCAAGTCGCAAATTGGACCATAAGGGTGTCCCAGTTCCGGCATTGAGAACTGGGAAGTTTGGACTGCTGCTGGACCCAACGGAACCGGATATTTTAAATGTTTATGTTTATCTTTCATACTGTGTTCCAAGGTATGGGTTAAAACCGAGAGGAAATTCCTTTGCATACCAGGGTAGCATATGGCCAGAAAGGCGACCCAATGTCTTAGGACTTAAGTATGGTTCAAAGGATTTTGTTACCTCCAATGTTTGCATGAGGGCGGAGATTACTAAAAACAGAGCAGTCTTCAAGTGTTCCATTTCACACCTCACAAACAAGCATATCCTGCCAGGAATCCAATCTGCTAGACTAGCTGGCATTCCGATGCAGAGGAGGGGTTACAGAAATGAGACCCCAGAGCTCTACTGCGCATGTACCACTAGCAGGGGGGCATGTGTAAAATGTGTCCCACGTTAATGAGTGGCTAGAGTTAATTGAAAACCAATCATGTACTCAATGTTAAGGATAGGGCACAAAAGTTTATAAACTGTTGTCCACCCTTATTCTTGTCTTCGGATATCATCTGAATTGTGACCTGATTGCGAGAGAATTGCTATGCTTCATACTTTCATTCCCCATCCCCAAAGTAAGTGTACTTCTGTCTGTTACTGTATTTATCGTGTGTTCACCATCCAAAGGATATAATATACTTTATTTTTATCTAAGCCTCGTTCAGTTCAACCTAGTGATTTGTGTAACCTTAATACCTGTGACAGGCTATCGTACAGGCTATTAAGTAACTGGTGGCAGCGGTGGGATTGAACTGACCTGGATTACAGTATTCTGCGGGTGCGGGGGGTACGTGATCTAGTGGGAACTTGATGGTAATTGCAAGTTCCTGGGTCTAAAGATATTGAACCACACTTAGTGCACACAAGTAATGCAAGTTGTCACACACCTCACTGCTGCGACCCAGAACCATGAGTGAAGCGGAAAAACATCTACTACTGAGAACTAGAAATCAGCTAAAAGACAAGTGCCGTGAATAGGAATGGAAATGAGGACCAGGAGGTCGAAGACATTGTTGTCGAATCACGGCATATGAAGCCGAACGGGCAGAGTCTCATGCTACGGCTCAGCTTTGCCCTTGTACAGCCGCTGGAGATCAGGGACTGAACCCAGTGCGGAGAGGCAGAATCCCGGTGGGGGACAAGTGCATCTCCTGGGGCAAGGCAAAGGAGGGCAATGATGGCTGCGGCCACCAGTCCGTTTACCCCCGACATGTTGGCACTGATCATCCACAAGTGGGGAGGAGACCGAGGGACAGCGGAGGAGCGCTAAAGTTTCCCTCAAAGGCAGTGAATAGACCCGCTTATTGCCCCCGGTCCCACCCGCAAAGATGAACTCCAAACTGAACAAGCACAGTCCACCAAGTACGTGGAAGGCACGATCGGATCGACATGTTTTTAAGGAACTTTGAAACGCAGTGCCGGCTGGTAAAAGGGCTTCACGCGCATAGGGTTGCACGCCTGGACCCGCTACTCTCCGGCTTGGCTTAAACAGACATTGATGGTGCTTACAGAGGTAGTTTGCTGATGACTATGACCATCTGAAAGAACTTTTGCTATTGCAGCACGGTTTTACCCTGAAGCTTACCGGGGGTAATTCGGCTGGAGAGAGGCAGCCTCAGGAGACCTATGTCACTTAGTGACCCGCAGTGGCTTTACAGGCTACACTGGGTGGAGGGCTCTGAGGCCAGATCTTACCAACGCCTGCTGGACCTCAACTTTCAGGAGCAGCTCATGCAGCAAGTGCCCACGGCGGTTGAGAGGCTTGTGTGTATGATAAAAACCCCAAGACCACCAGAGGCGGCGAGGAAGGCAGTATGACATATGTTGTCAGCCAGTGCCGTATGACCGCCAAGGTACCAGCACAAGCGGCGATCTGCACCGGCCGGCCAAGAAAGCTGTGGTAGTACCCCCCCAGTGGACCCAAAGCACACCGGGTGACAGCAGTTCACAGAAGGCGGGGTAGAGTCCGGCATGAGACGCCGGGTGCTACAATGTAATTAGCACTGTCACCCGACCTAGTGATTGCCCGGAACCCCTGCGTTCCAACGGACCCATCGGGGGCAATGCACCCCAGACTGCGAAGCGGTAGCCTGCGTGGGTGGCTTCCACCATAAGAACCAGACGGTCATGGAAACAACTCCCAGCGAGACGTCCCATGTTCACCCCTACCCGGGTTTCATCGGTGCCTACAGCCAGAGCGGGAGGAATCTCGCGCCAGACCTGCAGCAGACGGACGGACCGGAGCAAACATCGTTAACCCCGGTCACAGTCGGTGACCGGCAAGCAGTCGGCTCTGGATCGAGCTTGCGTTCAACCTGTCCGACCTGATATGTCCGCAGAGGACCAGAGAAATTGCTCCCAGGGATGCAGATCACTGTGGTCCGACGGCGAGAGGGAGCCCACTTTCCTGCAGGTGGCCCGCATCTTTTTTGGATTGGGGGTGGCAAGTGGGTGCGGGAGGTGTGGGTTTTACACCGGTTTGGATGCGTACATTCTTTTGGCAACGACCCTGGGACCGCTGACCTGCACCTACGACCTGTGTGCCCATGCCTGCTCAGTGTGCGACGGTTACCCGAGCCAGATCCGCGGCAATGCCACGGCGGCGTGCCGCTCCAGTCCCCCAGCCTTTGGGACCAAGTTAGTCGGAGGGCGCAGAGGAGCCCAGGGAGATAAGCCAGATCAGTTGCTATAACACAGGCTGACTTAATGTTCCCTCTCACTTTGTTCCCCTTCCCCTGACAATGACATGAATGGGGGGTGCCAGACTTAGGAGCCCAGTTAGGGAGGCAGTGAAGGCAACCATACCCCTGGCCGGGCGTGAGACTTCGGTGTTGGGCGTCCGAATCTCAGCAGGGGGGGACATGAGCTGCTGCCTATGGCATAAGGGAATCTATACAGAGGAAAGGGTAACCCGGTGGGATAGAGTGAGGATTGATCCGGTAAGCAAAGCTGAGTAGTGCACCCAGGTTGGGTACCCGACAGCGAATTGTTACGGTAGCTCCTTCACTCTATCACTTACGGGAATCAGGGGGTCAACCAGAAGACGCGAGCCGGTTGTTCAGCGTGACATACTGGCCATGGTGGTGTTCATCCCGATGAGCGAAGCAATTTTTCTGCCACTATTGTGATGCCCTGCCAGCGAGGGGGTAAAGGCGGATGCGGACTGTACACTGGTGAAGGCACCCCGAAACCCCCTGACCGATAATAGGGGAACCCTTCCAAAGGTAGCGATGGACCCTTTAGGACCGTCCTCATGATTCACTAGCGCGTCAGGGAAAGCTCTTACAATCCTCACGGTGGTGGATTTGCCACCCGGTTATCCCTGAGGCTGGTCATGCACTTGGCCACACATAAGTGCCAGACTAGTGGCAGCAGCTTGCTGAACATTTTTTGCGTAGGGTAGGTTTCCCTAGTGGAGATCCTGACCGATCATGGGGTCGCAGTTCATGAGTGAACTTGTACATTGTCTCTGGAGATGCCTGCTGGGTGTACAGACCGGCGCTTACTACTCCTTACCATCTCCAGACAAAACGGATTATTGTGTGAGAGATTTTAATGGTGACCCTCTGAGCAGATGCTTGGACCTTTTATAGAGTCGAGGGGAAAGACGGGAGATTCCCCCCACCTGCAGACACTTGCTGTTTGCATACCGAGATGGGTAACCTTGCAAGAATCACCAGGGCTTCTCCACCTTCGAACTCCACTATATTGGCGCAGGGTACGTGGACACTGGACCTATTCCACGAGGGAGGTGGACATGGGAGGTCTACATCTACTGATGCTTCAGTTGATCCAGTAGTAGTAGATTATCAGTAGAGAACCGGTTAGAGATGACTAATTGGGGGAACTAGGGGCAGAAAGAATTTTATTTCTAGGTGCTCTAGAACTGTTTATTCCCACACCACTTGTCGTTGAACTTGACTTGTTAAGTGATCAAAGCTCTCCTATTGAAAATGTATCCGCTTTGCGGTTAAGCGGTTTGGACGGCAGCCAACTCGTTCCTGGAAAGCTCTTTCGAGGATTCTCCATTGAAGTCAATGGGCCCATTGACTTACAATGGGAAACCGCCGCTCTTCCTCTCGGACGCCATCTGCTGGTCTTCTCAGGAAACAGGACTCAACAGCAAGATTCGCCATTGAAACACATGGAGCCTCAATGGCGGCCTATGGGAACCTGCAAATGGTGCCTGAAAGGCGGGAAAATTACACAAAGGGCTATAATCACTAAACAACTATTAACCCTTGTGCTCCCGGATGGATCCTAGTGTGTGATGCAGACACTGATTAAACCAGATGTTACAATAAAACAGGAGAACAGGGGAATACACATTTACATGTCCTAACAAGGGTTAAATCACAGTTCTGGACCTCAGCCCAGTTAACCCCTTGTCTCCCTGGTGAGGTCAGGGGATGGCCAAATGGGGTGTAACCCCTTTAATTCCGGGCCACCACCTCTCTCCCTCTACAGACGGACATTGAGTTCTCGCCAATTTTCCATTAAAGAAGCTTCCGTCTGCTTCTCAGTAGAGCTAATGATGAGTGGAGATGTTAGTCACACGAACAATGTGCATGATCACTGGCGTTAAATCAATGGCAACAAAGACTTTATAAACATGTAAATATATTGAGGCGCTTTGCACTGACTTTGTCTCCGTTAATATCTTGTTGGTCAGTGAGTGTAACTATAGAGAATAAAGTGATATTGTGCACAACTAGATAACCATCAAATAATATTTTTGGAATACCCACTGTGAAAGTAAACACCACTTTAGTGATAATAATACAAAATCATAGGTATATAATCGGAGCATGTGCTGTCGTCTGCTGCTGTTGATATTAGAGTGGCTCAACACCCCTATACTACAGAAAAAATACAAGATAAACAGCGCAATACACTATAATGAAGCATGTAAAGATAATAAAATTATATTTATTTGGTAATAATTCTGCGTACATCAAGGATTAAAAAACAAGCATTCCGGAGGCGCATGCGCGACGGACACGAGTATGGAAGTCTAGATCACTAGCTCCGTGCCGTGCGTACAATAAAACACCATAAAAACACCCCAAAATCACCCAAGCACAATTAAAAAAGCTGACCAGCACTGTCGGAACGTGCGGAGATGACACCAAAGAAACCCGCGAGTCAAAAGCGGCCGAAAATCGCCGATGTCAGGGATTACTTCGGCGGGCCAGGAGCGGGAGAAATGGCGCCGGTTTCAAATCCGGACACCGACACGGAGCTGGAGGGAGAGGAGGAAGGGGCCTATAACCCGGCTTTTTTGCCTGTCAGGAGATGCGACTTCGAGAGGCTTTGCAACGACTTGAAGTCTCTCCTACAAGCGGACATTAAAGAGGTCAAGCGGGAAGTGGGTACATCATAATAAGAATCCCTCTTCTTTATTATATAAAGGCATTAAATATGTTCCCTTAAACAGAAGGGGTGGTGATAGGGTTAAGGATCTCTCTGTCCAGGAGACTTTTTGGATCCATAAGTTAGAGACTCTGGTCCTCAAGGGGCTGAATGAGGACATTGACGTCTGGTGTCTTTACTGATTTTTTTTCTCTGGTGACAGTTTAATGCATTAGATGACTACTTGTTGCAACTTTGCTGCAGCAACTAATGTTCCGCTTTGCTTTCATATATTGAACTGATCTCATTGATCTATTGAGCTTTATTTAGTACGTCTATTTTTTTACTAATGGTTGTGTTTTATTTCAGAATTCCACTCGGTTATATTTGTGCCATATTTTATGTGTGTGTCCATATGTTAATTTATGTTATAGTTGAGTTGTTTTGCTTTTGTGTGTATCTGTATAATCAGTATAATTATGCATTCAGCTGCTAGTTAATTAATCAATTGTGATGGTGGATGACAATTGGCCAAATGATAACCAATCCATGTGAACCATTGGGTATTTAAACCTTGATGCAATTTAATACAGGAATATTCCCTGAAGAAGTGGCATTGCGCCATGAAACGCGATGGATTTTCCTGTATTAATACTGAATCCTAAAGGCATAAATCCCATATACTTGGGCACCACTGAAGTTTTTTCCCAGGATATACTCCAAACCAGCGTTTTAACTAGATCTCTTTTGCTCCGATCGCCATTGCTGGGCGTGTCGAAGGTGAGACTACTGAATCACTGTGTATGGAGTATACCTAGAGAGCCCAGATGGTAAGCAGTACCTAGTGTTTACCTATCACGTCGACTCCTGTGATGTCATCTTCTGACGCCCAACTTGCGGAGTGTTTCCTCGATCGGCACGCATGCTGACTAGAGGAAGGGGGGTCCGTGCCCACTTGCGAATTTGGACGTTGTTTCCACACTACAAGACACTGTTGCCATCACGGAGAGGAACCAAACTCAAGGGGACTAATCACCAAGGAGGCCGAACGGTGTCATCATATGAGAGGTCACCCACCTACCTGAGGTGCATCCCACAGTTCCAGAAGCTGACGATTGCCATACCGAGGGTGGAGAGAGAGTGATCCCATCAGCCCCGTTCCAGTGTTTGGTAACACGTGTCTTGGTGCACAGAATGCTTGTTTTTTAATCCTTGATGTACACAGAATTATTACCCAATAAATATAATTTTATTATCTTTACATGCTTCACTATTGCGTATTGCGCTGTTTTTCTTGTATTTTTGGGGGTCAGTAAGTGATTTGGAGATTATTGGTGTGAGAAATTATTTGACGCAGTATTGTAACGGGATTAAATCCTGAGATTTACAGTCACATTTGGAAGATAACACAACGTTCTGCTATAAGAATGTGCTATTAAGTCTATGCTTATAAAATGTAAAATACCCATTGTGTTGGCATACATTTAGCTTTGGATATATGCATTAACCTCATATAACGTCTGTTCCTCTTATACCTGATGTCAGGATATGAGCCCTGATTTAATGAGCTTTGTGCATCAATCACAGAGTCTCTACACAGACGTGAGGCAGATATGATCACTTATTGTCCTATTTATGACTGAGTAGTAATAGGTAATAGAGTGTCACACTTTAGTGAATATTCTCTATAGGTACCGTATATTCACTCATGGCCATAAGTGAATAATAATTCCTTGGGTACTTTAATGCAGGGGTGCGCAAACTTTTTGCCGTGCGCCCACCTGATGGCTCTCACTTCTTGCTCACGCCCCCCTTACCTGGTCTGAAGCGTCAAATGACGCATAGGGTTATGTGACGTAATGTCGCATGTCCCCGTGGCTTCATTTCACACCGCGTTGCCATGGCGCCGTGTCACCAAAGCCGTCTGAATCACCGTAAGTGAAGTTGAAGAGGCCTCACGCGATCCCCCAGTATTTTATTTAAATGCCTTGGGGAAAAGCGCAAAAAAATTGTGCCCCCCCCCACTTTGCGCACCCCTGCTTTATAGCATTTTTTATATCCCTACATTGGAAAAGGAATATCTTGCTGGGACTCACACAGGGTTGTCATTGTTTGGTGAGTTTCCAATACGGACCTCGGCTCTTTCCAGTCGCTCCGAACAACAGTCCTGTCTGTTCACTATAACAATAGGTCCAATGCTATAGCTATTTTTCAGGTCCAGCATCCACCAGGGATTTTTTTCCTTCTTGGTGTTAGAACAAGAGCCTTGATGATAATTTCCTTCACGGTTCCCATCTATGCTTTGGTTGGCGTATCCCATTGGATTATGGGCGTAGACGGAACTCTGGGTTGCTTCCCCATTTCTTGCTAAATTTGCAGCTGCAAGAGAAATATAATCGAAGTCTATAAGATCTATTATTCCTGTTTAAAGTTGGATGGTTCGTTCAGCGTTTGAGATATAAAGTGTCCCGGAGATTAAAATGGAAGCTCTCCACAGAGTATAAGGAGGGAGGTAAATTCGCAAAGTCAAAAGATATTAAACATCTGGGGATTTTCTTACCTCCTGGCTGAAGCTCGCAGGAAGGACCGCTGCCCTGCATTCCAAGCATGGATACAAAAAGCATAAGGAGCTTCATACTAAAGGGAGGAAAACACAGGGTCATCCGTAGACTTCATAAGAAACTGTTGAATAGTAACTAAAATCAACACTATGTGGGATATGTTTTAAGCAGGTTGTACTGTCATTGTATATTCCGTTAATTATGTACTAATCTATCCTTTACTAAGACATCAGTTACAATAAATGTTTTCTGTTGTGATAAATTAGGAGCATGTTTAGATGGCATTAACGCAGCCAGGATGCTCTGCCTAATATTGTTGAGGGATATTTTCTATTTTCCTGCACTGAGCTGGAGCTGATCCGTGGTTCCCCGATCACTTGGGACACCCTGGTAACTGCAGTACCAGCAACGGGTAAGAACATTTGCCTACTGCACACAGAATGGCTGCAGGGTCAGATTCACTTCGGCAGCCAATAGAAGGCTGCAACATCATCAGGAGTGGACTTTAAAATTTTATTTTGGTGACCACGTGGCCATGTGTGTGGTTTTCTGTGTCAACACCATTACACAAACTACAAATATATCTGGAACCAGGGACCGGGGAGCATTATTCTACAGTATTTACTAGCAGTATCCTTTTTAAAAACTTCACAAACATGACATTTCGGGAGGAAACCCCACACTTAGTCAGTTGATTTGGACTTTTACTGCCTCTTCCCCTTTGCATCATGGAAAGCATAAAACAGTGAGCAGGGGAGGGGAGGTCGGGGGTCATTACCTGGGATTTCCCAGCCTAACACCTATCATTAATCTAAGGAGGGATAATTAGGGAAACAGAACCAGAAATGTGACTGATTATACAGATAGTGCGAGATAGGTGGGAGTGAGATTATTGGTGAGCCAGAAATAGAGATCTAATAAGCTAGGAACTAAAATAAGCTAAACAATCATTCAAATAACACTCGTGTAACCATGCTGTAAAATGGCTACAGTCATCTCTCCTGCTGACAGTAAGGCCTGGTAAGTTATGGGCATGCCAGCAGTAATTATGGAGGTTTGCCCTCACACCTTGGTGAGGTGCCCTATGTATGGATGGGAGTGGTCACATGTTCTGAATGGGGGTATGGCGCGAAAGCTGCAGCCGCGCCCTCATGGACAGTGACTAATTCAGCCCCAGTGATGGGTCACCCGATAAATCTATGAGACCTCCCCCTAATCTCAACCAGGGGGAGTGGTTTCCAATTATGCCCCGTGGGCATGAATCCAGCGGAGCAAGGAGCTGGTGAGCCGGCGGTGCTGTTACAGAAAGTAGTTCCTGCAAACAGTGCTGCCTGCGGAGAAGAAGACAAGGATTTTGCAAGCAAAGAGGCTGCAAGAAATTGGCCGGGATTGGCGCCAAAAAAGGAGTTGCGCTCAGGGGGTAGTGGCGCAAAATCGGAGGCCGCGCCCCCCAGGACTGTGAAAAGTTCAGCCCCTGTGCCGGAGCATCCAATTAACTTGTGGGACCCTCCCCAAATATTCACCAGGGGGAGGGGTCTCTATCTCTGCCAGGCAAGACCCGAGTTGTCTGAGGGAGGAGCTGGATGTGAGCTTCCTGTCCCACAGTTGCGAGGAGCTGGTGAACAGGAGAGACCACTGTGCAAAGTGTCTCCCGTAACCAGCACTACCAAGAGCGAGATGGACATATATCCCTATTCATTGCCAGGAGGCTTCCTGGTAGTCAAGGCTGGGGACAAAGAGACATTGCGGTGCCTGTGCACGCAGTGCAGGTTACCCGGCGGAGAAGCTAGCACCACGGCAAGGTGTCCCCAATGTGGCATCCACTACCTAGGGGCCTGGCAGCCCTTCGTACTAGGGCAGACCGAGGAGGCGGGAGCGGACACAGCCATGCTGACGGCTGAAGCCCCGCGTGCGGCCTGCACCGAACCAGTTGATCCCGGAGAATGGGGATCGCTCCTTAATGATCGCAATGGAGCCTAGCGAGAAAGGGGTCTACAACCGCGGTGAGAACCCGGAACCTCATCGTCGGTCCCCTGTGGAAGTGCCACTACTAGCGTCGGAGTCTGCTTCATCGGACGAGGAGCAGGCAAGCCCGACATCGGTGGTGATGCGCCTACCGGCGGACCACTACAGCGGTGCTGCAAAAGAACCAGCACTTACCTGTGTCGCGGCGGAGCGGAGTCTCGAGGTGCCGAGATCGCCTGTGCGGAGACAACCGGAGCGGCGGAGTCCCATGGCCGTGGTGACTTACAGCTCGGAAGGAGGAGAAGATTCCATCCCGAGCAGACGGAGTGGTGAGATACATCCTTACCCTTCCCAGGCGCCGGTGGTGGCAACGGCGGAGAAAGGCCTAGCCCAGGCCAGAGCGGAGTGGAGAGCAAAACCTTCACTTCCGGCGGCGGATGTCGTTCTGGAGGAAGAGATCCCGCATGGGGATCCATCGCAAGATGGCGGAGTATCCGGTTTCGGTGATGACGTCACTACCAGCGGAGGTAGCGGAACGACCAGAGAGCGAACCACAACGCCTCGGCGATCGGGCAGCGCTTCCCGATCACCTGTGACCACCAGGAGCTGGCAGGCTGCGAGGAGAGACGAGAAGGGTGAGGCTTAGCCAGCGGAGGGTCCTCGCAGTGATCCGGGACAATCTAAAGGTAGAGAGCGGGTCGGAACCCCGCGGCTACCATTTGCCCGTCCTTACGCCCAAACCCATGCCCTAGATAAGGCCCCTGTCCCAGTCACCTTTTCCCGTGGGTCCACGCCCAGTTTGGGGATGTCGGGAGGGTCCCAGGGAACCGGTGAGGAACGGACTGGGGAGAGACTGGCAAGTTACACATCCGACGATGGGTCAGTGGGTGGAGGATATTCAGGGGAGGAATCTGAGTCCAGTTGGAGCTCTAGCGTGGCTATAGTAAAATTAGAGGAAAGGCCCAAGCGAGTGGAGTGGTCTAAGTCCCGATCTACTGGGACATCAGGAGTGTCTTCCTGGGGGGACACGGAGGAGGGAGACTCCCTAGAGTCAGAGCCTGAGAAGGTGGTGGGCCCCATTATTCGAGGGTTATGTGGGATGGATGGATTCCACTGATGAGGAAAATTGGGATTCTGATAGTTCCATAGAAAATTGGGATCGTGAAGTATCAGATGAAAATTGGTATACTGGGACAGCAGAAAGGATAGCTTACAGTTCCAGGGAGTGCCTTAAGGAAGTGTATGGGTATGATCCTCTAAGTCCACTAGCATCCATGCCAGAGTTATGGGCTGTTTGTGGGTGTCAAGTATGTCACCCAGAGTGTTACAGCATTGCTGCTCTAAACCTAGTGGACCATGCTGTGCGTAGGCCACCGTAAGAGGGTATGGTAGTACCACTAATGGATACTCCATCAGGGAGTAATCCTGGCTGTTATACATCCACGTTAGGATGTATCTGTTACTATGTTTGATGAAGATATGTACTGTAATGTTGTGACTAATTATGTGTGTCATTCATTTTACAGTGCTTCCTGAAGAAAGGTACTTCAAATTTAGGTCCCAGCCGGGGACGGTGGGATTCACCAGGGGGAGAATGTAACCATTCTGTAAAATGGCTGCAGTCATCTCTCCTGCTGACAGTAAGGCCTGGTAAGTTATGGGCATGCCAGCAGTAATTATGGAGGTTTGCCCTCACACCCTGGTGAGGTGCCCTATGTATGGATGGGAGTGGTCACATGTTCTGAGTCCATGATTAGTGATGTCAGAGTTGTGCCAGCCCCCAGAGGATACATAAGGCACAGTACTGTTCAAAAGTTAGTTGCTGAGTTGTTAGAGGAGGAGTTCAGAAGCTGTTAGAAGGTTATGTAAGAGCTATGAGACAAGGAGCAAGTCTGAGTGCAGGCTTGGGAGGAGACAGCTTATAAGACTGTGACCAGGGACCTGGCACAGGGATATCTCCCTGAAGGGGAGATAGGGAATCCACCAATTAAGGGAAGAGATACCTTTCAAAGGGAAGTGCGGCGAACATGGGAGGCTAAGAATACCCACTGTGAGGGGCAGCTAGCCCACATCCGTCAATAAAGATGATCCTGTTCACATATACTCTCGTGTGTAAGTGTGGAGTGATTACACCGAGAGGTGCACCACAGAGGAGTTCCTCACCAGGACCATCCACAAGCGGACGCTGGGATCCTGATGAGGTGGAGGCGCTGCACTGGATCTAGGTAGGACTCAGCACACTACCTCAGCTGCCTGTCTGGGTTGGCAATCCCCACACACCATAATGCGGGAAATTCAGGAGTCCTTTTGCCAACAGGTGCACCACCAAACATCACACTGTAATGGGGACTGGTTAGACCACAGGGGCCAATATGAGATTGGGTGGGTCAGGCCAGGTCAGAAAATCCGTTACACTTGCATTTACAGTTTGACCACAGCATGTTTACAACTCAAACAACTTCTGCTTTTATGCGTAAGTCCCTGTGTCCTAACGACATATGTCTCAACACTATATCACTTCTTAGCAAAACAAAGAATCGTAGCTGCAGAAATTCTAGTAACTGATATTATTTCCAAGCAAGAAAAATAGCTAATATTCTGACAGTAGGCTCTAAGCTGTACTAAGACATATGATTATACTATATATGTACCTGTAACCTATAACAATTATGCTATATATACCGTATGCTACCTGTAATCCATAACACAGGATTACTGGTCTCTACGCCAGCGATAAGTTGTACCGAGGATACAGGAGCAACTTCATTGACAACACCCTATTGTATAGGTCTCTTGTCTGTCCAGTCTATAAGTGGATTGTGTTGTTGGAGCCAAGGAAGGCCTAGAATAACCTGTACATAGGGTGAATGAATAACATTCAGTGAGATATTTTCTTAGTGACCGTCACAAGTGGAGAGAAAAAGAGTAGGAGTCTCTAATGAAATTAAGGCTGGCTGGAGAGGACGTCCGTCAATAGCCTCTAGACCCTCCGGTATTGATTTCTTGATCAGAGGAATCTTATGTTTGGTAGTGAAATCTTGATCCACAAGCTGGGAAAGTAGGAGAAGACAGACTGGGAACAAGAGCAGTTGGTGTGAGAGAACGTGAGTGATTGCGCTCAAGCTTCCTTTCCTGAAGGCATTGATCCACCCTAATACACATGGCAATAAGATCCTCGAGCATCGTGGGTCTTTCTTGAGCAGCTAATTCATTCTTTAATGTCGCTGAGAGACCTTGCCAGAAAGCTGCAGATAACGTCTCATCATTCTAGCCCATCTCTGCTGCGATGGTCCGAAATTCCAGAGCGTATCTTGCAACCGATCTGTGACCCTGTGAAATGTGAAACAAAGAAGAAGCAGCAGTAATCTTACGGCCAGGGGTGTCAAAGACTTGCTTAAATTTCTTCTTGAAGCGTGGGAAGTCTAGGATAAGCTCCAGTCTCTGCTCCCAGATGGGGGATGCCCATGCCAATGCGTCTCCGGTTAATTAAGCGATAATATACGCCACCTTAGATCTATCAGAAGAGAAGCGGGAAGGGGTAACTCAAACTTTATGTCACATGGGTTGACGAAACCTCGGCATCCATGGGGATCTCCTGCATATCGATTGGGAGTGGGGAGACGTGTCTCAAGGGAGAGAGAGGCTTCAGGGGAAGAAACAGACAGAGTAGCAGGCCTAACAATTCTGGATTGAGATTCGTTGAGAGAACCCGTGGCCAGGCTTTGAGTCAAGGAAGCAATCTGATTGTCCAGGTATTGGAAATGCTCAGAGATAGAAGACAGGGCTTGGCCCACCTCAGGGGGGTCCATGTTCGTTGGGCTGAGCATACTGTAACACTTGCACTGCCCACGAGCAAGATAGGACACCGGTTCTGAGGTGGGAAGTAGAGAACCACGCACCCACAGCAGCTTAAGTGTGCCTGGCAGGTGGATTGTCAAACGTAGCCGGTTCTGGGTTGGAGAGAGTGGGTTAGTTCTGATACTTGCCAAGGACTTGGAATGGAGATGTCAGAATGGTCAAAGTCAGTTTAGCCATGGTCTGTGGTTGGAGAGGTCAGAATCGTGGAATTCCGAATAGCCGTGGTCTGGGTTGGAGAGGTCCGCAGAGTCGAGGTAAGCCGGGGTCAATATCCAGAGGGGTTCAGAGTCAAGCAGGGTTGGTATACGTAGAATCAAACTGCAGGAAGGAATAAATAAATAAGACAAGGAGCAAGGCACAACAGACGCAGGAGCTCAAGGAGTTATGCTTAACAAAGCAGGAAGGGAACTGCAGGGTATTTGTAGCACACAGGAACCAGTAGCAAGTGAGGCGGAGCGGATGCGCGGAGGCAAAGATTGGCTGCCGGAGACAAGTGGGCTAGACAAGTACTTGTCATGCGCGCACAAGAGAAGCGCGGCGCATCCGAGGGAGCGGAGCTAAGCTCCGTGGCACACTAGAAGAGCTGCGCGTGCGCTCTGTAAGCAGAGCGGGGGTGCGCACACACGCTGGTGCCAGAGTGGAGGCCTGAGTGATGACAGGTAAGGAGGGCACACGTAGCACAGGACGTGTTCCCCGATTCCTTACAGTATGTGTGTGTGTGTGTATATATATATTTATCAACATTGCATAATAAAAATAATTTTTATTCATACGTCTATTTTTTTAATTTTAAAAATATTTAATAAATTATTAACTCACACGATGTATACACACACACATATATATATATATATATATATACACACACACACAGTACCTTCCAAGACTGTCGCTCACAGCATACACACAAAAAGTGTGCATCCCGTGCACGCCCGTTCGCACCTACTATAGAACAAGGCTAAGGTCCCACGTGACTTGTTTTGGTCAGAAAACACGTCACCACGCTAGGGTGACCATATTTGTCCCAGCAAAAACCGGGCCAAATGTCACGTATGTGCAGTCGGCAGCCACCGACTGAGCATGCGCGAAGAGAGCTTGCCGACCGCGCATGCACGAAGAGCGCTTACCAAACGTGCATACACGATCGGCACTTGTCAGCTGCTCATGCACATGCGCGATCGGCATTTGCCGACTGTGCATGGACGAACGGCACATTTGCCGGTCGCTCATTGCCAACGCACAATCGGAGCTTGCTGGTCGCACATGCGCATGAGCAGCCAGCAAGTGCCGATCTTGCATGCGTACGAGCAGCCAGCAAGTGCCGATCACACATGCCAGGTCGGCAAGCGCTCTTCGCGCATGCGCAGTCGTCGCTCGCCAGCGGGATAGAAAACCGGGACAGCACCTGTAGATTGGCTTCACTCCCAGACTGCATCTTTTGGGGTTATGCACTAAGCAGTGATAAGTGGGTTTTCTGGGTGCTATGCACAAAGCAGTGATAAGTGCTTTTAAGTGAGATACATGCCTTTATAGCGTGATACTGCCTGGTGTGAGATTCACAAAGCAGTGATAACACTGCAATATCGTGCTATAATGGCTTTTTATTCCACTTAAAAGCACTTATCACTGCTTTGTGAATCTCATAGCAGACAGTATCACGCTATAATTGCTTATTATCTCACTTAAAAGCACTTATCACTGCTTTGTGAATCTCCCAGCAGGCAATATCACGCTATAATTGCTTTTTATCTCACTTAAAAGCACTTATCACTGCTTAGTGCATAACCCCCTATGTATCCTCTCACTCACATAGACATTACAGCATCACTTCAATGACCACAGCAGTAAGTCTGTGGTACTTTCAGTTTCATTTCCCGAGCACAGATCTAGGAAATCCCACCCCTTTCTTCTCAGTTTAGTATTTAGAGAGCCTGATGGTGCATCAGTAGCCACCTGCTATCCTTTTAGAGAAAGCATCAGAGGCAGACGTCTCCTAGGTGCCAGGTAAGAAGGTATGTGATGGGGGGGATGGGAGAAGGGACCGGAGGGATTATCGGTATGCTTATTAACTGTGGGGTGGTTTAAAAGCTATTATTAGTTTATTTATTTGCATAATGTACAGAGGAATTATGCTTTTGTTCTGTTTACATATAATATTATGATATATATCCAGGGAGTGTGGAGTCAGGGCTCTGACCACCTTCCTTCCCGTCCCTTTGGGGAGTGGGGCAGGTTCCCCTCATCCTATCGGGGGATGAGCAGAGGATAGACCCTTGAGGCCTCAAGCCTCCTGGGTTGATTCCAGGTACCATCCTGAGGATGGAAGGGCAGTGTACCATGTATGCTGTTAACCAGTTGTGTGAAGAATAAAGTGTTCCAGTTTTATATATGCTGGCCTGAGACTGCAATCAATCGGGGGGTATTAGTAGTGGGTTCTCCTGCAGGGATTGCATCCAGTATCTGCTGGAGCCTGCAGGGGATGGAGGTGCTGAACCACAGAGAAAAGAACTAACCATCACCCTGAAAGTCTGTCCTGTCTTCCCTATCACCACCAGCAGAGACCCCGCATCCTGTGAGCCAGCAGGTAACCAGCACAACACACCGTGTAAGATCTCCCTCTGTGCGTGTCTGTGCAGGCCAGTGGCTGTGTGTGTCTGTGCAGGTCAAGCATGAAACGCGTAGGAGGGCTGTACTCTTGCCGTTTTTTTATGCAGTTGTAATAAATTGATTTTTTATTTGCCACACAACCTGGTTTTGTTGCTGTGCACCACACAACATTTTTTTTCAATTCCTGGACTTTGAATGTGGTTGCACGCGTGGGGACCGACAGGGGACTAACAGTGAGAACACATGTTTTAAGGAATTCCCTAAGGAGAAGTGAATGGATTACACCTTCACCAAGGGATCAATGTGTTCTTCATGTACTGTTGAATCTGAGCAATTACATCTCAATCACATTATGTCCCCTGTATGATCACCTCTGAAAAAAACATAGATTATTAACATTAAGGGTCACAGCTTTTGAGCTCCCAGACAACCCCATTCATATATCATACGTATATGATAATTTCGGAATGCAAAGGATTTAAATTAGCGTGATATCGCCGCTGTGTCCTATTGTGCACAGGTGCCCATCACATGTTGTATAAAGGGATGTTTAGGGAGCATTTCCCTCTCCTTTAAGCAGTTGCAACCCTGCTCTTCTGCTTTAACACGGGGCGTTGGCTCGGATATGTATGCCCTGCAGTGAGAAAGGATTCAGTGTGAGATTCCAGGAAGCACTGAGGGGGCTGCCCTGAGATGGGGTTTAGCAGGGTGGCAACAGGATCAAAGGACATCAAAAATTGGCTGCACATTCACTCTGGCACAGAGAAATAAAATAGTGTAGAAAAAATCAAGCGCAAATAACACCACTTAAAACCAATAACATTAAATAATATACTGTCCTTTGAGAATGCAGCTCCCGACACAGGATTCAGACCAAATCCAACCAGCAATCGAAGAAGAAACAGGTGCGCAAATCACATCAGGACATGGAAAGAAAGTAGAGACACCAAATAGTGCAATATTGTCAACCCCAACAAATGAAATCAATGTTGATAGCTCTATAGAATTTGCACTCACGTGTACGACGTGATAGTAAGGCGCTGTGGTTATTAGAAGTTACCAACTTTAGTTTCCAGATAGGTACTCCAGATCCATAGAAAAGGAAGGGATATCCATATATAAAAAAGGAAAAAGCAAAATAGTATAATACTGTTTTTAATATTAAAAACACAAAGTATTCCACTTAAGTGTCTTTGTTTGCGAGCATTCAGACCACCCTGGGTCATATGGACAGACAGTTATCTTCACAGCAACAGCATCTGCTCCGCGGCCGTCACAGCATACACTGGGCTGGTTAATGTAGTCCTCCACTGGATGTCACTAACAAAGTGCCACTCTGTAGTCAATGATTCACTCAACGCGCGTTTCCACTTAAAAGTCTTCCTCAGGGGCTAATTTAACATCCTGCACTGTTACCCTCTATTAAATAACCCACCGCATTAATTTTCAAAATGCGGAGCATTACGTGACGTCATCACGTCCGACGTCACGTAACGCGTCATCACGCATATTTTAGCATATTCAATTATTCAAAACTTTATAAAGTCTTTGTGCACAATCTATTATACAGCCATCCATTAGGCACATAACTTCACTCTAAATATAACCCACCGCATTAGAATTGAACTACGGGACGTTGCGTGTGACGTCATCACGTCACGTCTCTCACCGCGTCACGTGACGCGTCACCACGCATAATATTCAATCATCCAAAACTTTACAAAGCTTTGACACAAAATCTATTACACAGCCATCTATTGGGCACATAACAGCATTCCGATTACAACCCTCTATATTGAGTTGAATTGCGGAGCGTTGCTTGTGACGTCATTACGTATGACGTCACGCAACGTATCATTAACATATTAAATTCTCAGAAACTTACAAAATCTTTGCAGAAAAAATGTTACACAGCCACAAGTTACATTTTATAGCCAAAAAACATAGTAATTAATGAAGATTACAAATTGGTGCTAATAGATATAGGAATGGTAGCAACAATATTTATACATTTAATATAAAATGACAGTAACATTGTCATAGCAAGCATATATTATACAATAAAGATTATCATTATATAACACTATTTCCATGTCTGTGCGTCTGCAGGCCAAAAAGGTATATTTTCCAAAATGACTTACACAGACACTGACAGGGAAAGACAACCCATACAGTTAACCTATTCTAGCCTCTGCTAAATAACATTAGACTGATGAATCCATGGCAGCAAATATCTAAAAATAAGAATAAAATAATTAGACATATAAAAAAGTTATCATTCAAAAAAGACATTAAAGGGATATTAGAGAGTACAATTATATTGCAGACCTGAAACCAAAAAAGCATTAAAGTCAAAATCGACATTTAAGCCTCTTGGTTGTAACATTCTCAACCCATGTATCCAAAAGGATTCCCTCCTGGATAACGATTGAATTCTATTTCCACCTCTCCAGTGAGCAAATGTTTATTCAATTCCCATATATTTGAGTCCAGAGGGATCAGAATGGTGACATTTTTTGAAATGGAGAGACACATTATGTGTTTCTAACCCAATACTAATATTCCGTATTATGCTCTAATATTCTTACCCTTAGAGGGCGGATAGTTCTCCCCACATATTGATAGTTGCAGGGGCATGACAGAATATATACCACATACAGCTTAACGCCGTTATAGCGCAGTCCTCGGGGGCCGCCGGGCGCCCGACCGGGAGGAGGGAGGAGGGAGCCGGAAGCCCTACACGTCCACCAGGCCCGCCAACAGCGGCCCTCCGAGTCCAGCCGCAGCCTGCTCCTTACCTCCCCCCCCCCCACCACCGGCATCCGTCCACCTCCACCGACATCCACCTCCTTCCCTCCCGACCCGTCGCCCGGCATCCAGAGACCCTCCGCTCCCGCCCTCAGTCTGTGTGTCTCTGACACACCAATCCAACGCGGTCCTCCGAGTCCCAGCCTGCTCCTCACTCACCCCCCCTACCGGCATCCACACCCCCCCCCCCTTCCTACCGACACCCCCCTCCTCCTGCCGATGCCAGCTCCGCTCCGAGCTCAGCAGCCAACACCAAAGGTATGGAGAGGGAGTGGGTGTGTGAGTGCAGTGTGGTGTGAGTGCAGTGTGGTGTGAGTGCAGTGTGGTGTGAGTGCAGTGTGGTGTGGTGTGAGTGCAGTGAGTGCAGTGTGGTGTGAGTGCAGTGTGGTGTGAGTGCAGTGTGGAGTGTGGTGTGAGTGCAGTGTGGAGTGTGGTGTGAGTGCAGTGTGGAGTGTGGTATGAGTGCAGTGTGGAGTGTACTGTGTGCTGTGTGCTTTGTAGTGTGTGCAGTGTGTGAAGTGTGTGCTGGTAGTGTGTGCAGTGTGCAGTGAGTGCTGGTAGTGTGTGCAGTGTGCAGTGTGCAGTGTGCAGTGTGCAGTGTGTGCTGATAGTGTGTGCTGATAGTGTGTGCAGTGTGCAGTGAGTGCGCGCTGGTAGTGTGTGCAGTGTGCAGTGTGCAAAAAAAATGTAAAAAAAATATATATTTAAATTTTTTTTATATTATTATTTTTTTTTTTTAAATTCGGGGTCCATGCTCAAACCACGTTATAAGCAGATCCGCGTTACAGCAGATTGCGCTATAACGGGGTTGAGCTGCACGTGCTTTTACAGTTTAGAAAACCCTTCATCTTTAAAGTTTCCTTAGTATTGGTAGAAATAAAAGTGTCAGTCTTGTCAACCCCAAATTTACAAGCCTTACATTTATCGCACTTAAAAAACCCTTTGGGCTTAACAGGTATCCATGTTTTATTACCAGTTTTTGAATCTCTCCTTAAAGCACTTGGTGCAAAACTATCTTTTAGGTTTCTCGCCTTTGTAAAGACTACTTGCGGATATTCTGGTGTGCGGGAGCAGGGGGTCCCCTGGGCTGAACCGCATTGATTTCTGCCTCAGGGACCCCCTGCTTCCCAAGTTACATGCCCCGGTTTGGGGCATCGGTGTCAGTGTCGCCGCCATCTTTATAGAGCCCACGTCACGTCTTGGATGCTATAAAGATGGCTGCGACACTGGCACTCGATGCCCCATACCGGGGCCTGTAACTCGGGAAGCAGGGGGTCTCTGAGGCAGAAATCAATGCGGTTCAGCTCAGGGGACCCCCTGCTCCCGCACACTATTATTAAAATGTACATTAACGCAGCTTCATTACCATAGCGGATAGCCGCTACGGTAATGAATTGTTATTTATTGTTATGTATGTTTTAATACTAGTGTAGATGTGCAGGGGGTCACCTTTATGGGGTGCCGGTATCTCTCTGCAGAATTTAAATGTCCCGGTCACGTGACACGGGAGCTTTAAAGTGCAGGGGATACCGGCACCCCATAAAGGGGCCTGTATCTCCTTAAGTAGGGGGTCCTCGGACCTGAAACCAATGCCGTTCAGGTCCTGAGACCCCCTGCTCATGTACACTATTATTAAAATGTATTTATTTAGTGTACGATCGCCTGTAACAGCCTTGCATGGAGATACAGAATCTCCATGCAAATGTTACAGGCGGCTTATTTTTCTATCAGCTAGCGTACGGAAAGGTTAAGAACGCTAGCAGGGGGGAAAAAAGCATCACGTACGCTGTGGGTGTTTTGAGCAGGTACGTTAAAAAATGGGCTCAAGGCCTTAGTGAATCGCGTCCCCGGCCTCACTTTTTAACGAACCTTGTAAGAAATCCAATTTAGCAATAATTATATTGTAATGAATGAATCTGTTATCAAAGGCAGAATGTTAAAGTATACAGTATAATAGTCTGGACTTTCCTTCATATCTATATATTATATCTGATTGTATTTTTGGTTATAGAGTTATTTTGACGGTGCAGCTGTCCTAAAAGGTCAGAGTAGGCAGAAACCCTGTTTAGGTTTGACACTGAGTGACTATTGACAACTGTGACTTTAGCTGAGAGTAGAGGCTGTGACAAAAGCTCTGAGACTCTTACAGTCCATACTGTATTTGGTATTCTATGTTTAGAATAAGTCTGCTGTTTCTGATTCGATCATAGTTTGAAACTGCAGGACCTAATTTGGAATAGAAATATATATTAAAATGGCTGACTGGGTGGGTCTTTATGGATAAATACAGCAGTGAGCTTAGTGAATTTAGGAGAAGATAGGCCAGAGGAAGAAAGACCAGGCCAGAGTGATGATATCATGAAGAGGAGAAAGAAATGTTAATACCTTGAGAGATTAACAGAAAGAAGGTTACTATGTGCAACTATTCTTAAGAATATCAATCTATTTGAAACATCATCGTCATTCTTACTATTTTTGTATGCAAGTAATTATTTTCAAAATAAACGTTTTGTTTTTGTGTGCAAACGACAAGAATGCTGAATTCTGTTATACTAATGTAAATCTACAGAAAAAGCGACTTTAAGGACATTTAACAAACCTGCTTTTTTGGAAAATCAGAACGCAAAGCCATTGAGCTTAGTGCATAGCCCCCTTAGGTTGAGAACGTTACAACCAAGAGGCTTAAATGTCGATTTTGACATTAATGCTTTTTTGGTTTCAGGTCTGCAATATAATTGTACTCTCTAATATCCTTTTAATGTCTTTTTTGAATGATAACTTTTTATATGTGTAGCCGTGACCCCTGATTCACCCTGAAAGAGCGGGAGTTTGCGCCTGCACAGATAGAGTTGCAAAAGCCAGCGAAGGAGGAGAGTGCTAATTGGTGGGAGGGAGCAGACCCTTGTCTCAGCAGCCCCGCGGGGAGTACCTTGTGAGTAGTTGAGCCAATGGGCTGAGGAGCTGGTTGGATAGGAGAGGAGACGGAGTGTCTGTATAGGGGAGGTCAAGCCGCCCCGGCGTAGGCCGTGTACCCCCGGCCCAGTTAGGCCCTGAGTCACGGTAGAGACAAGCTGAGCTAGGGAGCGCCATAGCGAGGTTCCTGTTCCCGTAGCTTCCTGAGACGTTGAGCGGGACTATATTATCGAGTGGGAGGTCTGGGCTCAAACCCCGCTTGTTTGTTGCTGGAGTCCGGGTGGGATCGCCCCGGACCCTCGCCTGAGAGAGAGGACGGTTCCGACGTGCGGAGACCCTTTGTGAAGAGCGTAGCAGTTCCGGGTACCCGGAAGGTATTTCAGCAAGTGCACCAACGGTACCATTCATTCATTCGGGACACAGTGGCTGCGCAGTCACCCATACACACATATAGTTGCTTACTGTTGAGCGGAAGGACTAATCCGTTAAGGATCGGACACGCGGTGGGATCACCCGGTGGAGGGTTCGGGGAGTGTTGGCGTCCGCCGAGGCACATGATAGTGTTGGCGTCTGCCGTGGCGCAAGATAGTGTTGGTGTCCGCCGTGGCGTGTTATAAAGTGTCTCTGACTGGGATGTTATTGTATGTACCTAAATGTGAGTTTTGCCTGCAAGTAAAGGAGGTTGGTTATGGTAATTGGCTGTGTGAGTGTAATTATTGCATATACGTCCTGCGAAGACCCACACCCCCGCTGGCGGGAGCTGTCGCAGATGGAGGCGCTGCACCCGTTATAGATATTGCGCGCACCCCAGGCTCTCTGTGGCAGAGACTTAGGCCCTGCGAGCCTACAGGTAACACAGCACAGTGTAGCAGCTTGCTAGCGATAGGAAGCAGGGCTACATATGTCTAATTATTTTATTCTTATTTTTAGAGATTTGCTGCCATGGATTCATCAGTCTAATGTTATTTAGCAGAGGCTAGAATAGGTTAACTGTATGGGTTGTCTTTCCCTGTCAGTGTCTGTGTAAGTCATTTTGGAAAATATACCTTTTTGGCCTGCAGACGCACAGACATGGAAATAGTGTTATATAATGATAATCTTTATTGTATAATATATGCTTGCTATGACAATATGTTATTGCCATTTTATATTACATGTATAAATATTGTTGCTACCATTCCTATATCTATTAGCACTAATTTGTAATCTTCATTAATTACTATGTTTTTTGGCTATAAAATGTAACTTGTGGCTGTGTAACATTTTTTCTGCAAAGATTTTGTAAGTTTCTGAGCGTTTAATATGTTAATGATACGTTGCGTGACGTCATACGTAATGACGTCACAAGCAACGCTCCGCAATTCAACTCAATATAGAGGGTTGTAATCGGAATGCTGTTATGTGCCCAATAGATGGCTGTGTAATAGATTTTGTGTCAAAGCTTTGTAAAGTTTTGGATGATTGAATATTATGCGTGGTGACGCGTCACGTGACGCGGTGAGAGACGTGACGACGTCATACGCAACATCCCGTAGTCAATTCTAATGTGGTGGGTTATATTTAGAGTGAAGTTATGTGCCTAATGGATGGCTGTATAATAGGTTGTGCACCAAGACTTTATAAAGTTTTGAATAATTGAATATGCTAAAATATGCGTGATGACGCGTTACGTGACGTCGGACGTGATGACGTCACGTAATGCTCCGCATTTTGAAAATTAATGCGGTGGGTTATTTAAGGGAGGGTAACAGTGCAGGATGTTAAATTATCCCCTGAGGAAGACTTTTAAGTGGAAACGCGCGTTGAGTGAATCATTGACTACAGAGTGGCACTTTGTTAGTGACATCCAGTGGAGGACTACATTAACCAGCCCAGTGTATGCTGTGACGGCCGCGGAGCAGATGCTGTTGCTGTGAAGATAACTGTCTGTCCATATGACCCAGGGTGGTCTGAATGCTCACAAACAATGACACTTAAGTGGAATACTTTGTGTTTTTAATATTAAAAACAGTATTATACTATTTTGCTTTTTCCTTTTTTGTATATGGATTTCTCTTCCTTTTCTATGGATCTGGAGTACCTATCTGGAAACTAAAGTTGGTAACTTCTAATAACCACAATGCCTTAGGCCTCGGCCATGTTACTTGCTTGCTGGCGGAAGCGCGCTGAGGCACGCTCCCGCTCAGCACTGAGCCCCTACAGCCACAATTAGAGCGGCTTTAGTAGGGGCTCGCCTACGCTTCCGCAAGCGCGCGAAGCGTAGGTCTTGGGGGAATTTAACATTCCCCCGCTTGCCGGCGCGACATGCCGGTCACGTGAGCGGTTCACCCAATGAGGGCGAACCAGCTCCGTGACGTCACTGGCCCGCCCCCGGCCAGTGACGTGCCCGCCCCCGGCCCGCCCGCTGACAGCGCGTGCGGTAAGCAACGGCAAGGCCAGGGAAAGCACCCGCTTTCCCTGCGCACCTCAGCACGCCAGCTGGGAGCCTGGCCAAGGCCTTACTATCACGTCGTACACGTGAGTGCAAATTCTATAGAGCTATCAACATTGATTTCATTTGTTGGGGTTGACAATATTGCACCATTTGGTGTCTCTACTTCTTTTCCATGTCCTGATGTGATTTGCGCACCTGTTTCTTCTTCGAGAGAGAAATAAAACCCTCATTGCATGCAGAACCCACAACACATTGTGGACCCCTCAGTCTGTGTAAGGGTTAATCCTTGTTGTGCTGTTCCTGTATAGCAGATCTAATGACCCATATTGCAGTAAAATTGTGTCAATTCCTGTAGCGATTACAGGTTAGGCCGTGTCTATAGTGCCCTCGATGGCGACACGACGGTTGACGTCACCCGTCGCCGTTGCTACCGGCGAAAGTTATATTTCGCCGGGCGGCGGCAGTGCGTGTTTCTGGCAACTTGATTGGTTCAAGGGCCGTCACGTGACGCGACAGCCCTTGAAAAATCACATTTTGCCGGCTACCGGTTTTCGCAATGTCGCTCGAACTATAAGCGCACGCGGCAGCGGCAATGCGTTTGTTTTTGGGCGATGGCGCATCGCCGGCACTATAAGCACGGCCTTAGTTTTCCTGTAACACACGAGTTACCAACTTGTATGTTTGCAAATGGTTTTTGGAACTGAAAAAACTGCAACAAAAATGCTCTATGATTTTTTTTAAAAGCTTATTTCAACCAGGGTGTCCCTCAAAGCTGATCCACGGACCCCCAACTTCCAAAGACCCCCAACTTCCACAGACAACCAACTTCCACAGACCCTCAACTTCCACAGACCCCCAACTTCCGCAGTCCCTCACTCCCAAGAGATTTCTACCCGTTTTGATACACAAAAAAAAAAATACAAATATGGACTCTGGGTAACAAAAATAAAGTTGCAAGTCCTCTACCAATGAAGTCGCAACTTTGCCTGGTGGAAAACACTGCTTTTTGCTCAGGAATCAGGGGGTCCCCTGGGGACAGCAGCTTTAGGGGATCACTGGTTTAAATGGGCTTTGAAAAACAAAAAGCAGTGTGGGCGGCTGCCCTAATCCTTGCAGAATTATATTTTATTAACTCTTTTACCAGAGGGTCCAGCAACGTAGGTGTTTTTAAATCATATTTTTAGAAATCATAATAGACAAAGAGGTGAAGGTTGTTTTTTGTTTTTTTGCATTGTGATAACCTGCAGGCAGGACCAGCAAAACTGTCATTCTAACGATAAGCATCTCGGAACGTCACACAATAAAGTAGGTTTGAAAAAGAGGGGTTGTTGCCGGTACTTGTGCCGGTGTGAGTGTTAATGGCAGACACAACCTTGTTCCAGCTGCTACCTTGAATTTCTTTCATACACCTAATGTGTATGAGTTCAAGTCTCATATTTCAAGCTGTGTGCGCTTTGCCTGGCCGTCCAGATATAGATGTAAAGAATTTGGATACAACAATTATAATTGTATGAAGGAACATGTACGGTATGCTGAGAAATAGAAAGCTGGATGCTTTGTATAGAATTTTTCTTTAATGAGGAAATGGAATGGGAAGTTCTGCAAATCGTGCAGTGGGGCTCTGGGTCTGTAAATAAAAAGCAGTGGTACTCCATACTACTGGACATATTCCCCTAACCAGTCAGTCAGTGAAATCACTCACCTGTAGCGATGAGAGTGGAAATGATCCAGGTGAATGTGAGAAGGGAGCTCATGGTCACAGTAGCACAGAAGGATGTGTGAGCAGTACAAGGTCTTGCCTGAGCTCTGAATATACCTCACTGATGGGCGTTACCTCCCCTGTCTCTGCTGCATGGAGTGTGGGTGGGATAAGGGGAGAATTCAAGTGATTGCTGCTGTGGGCAATTAAAGTATAAAGGTTTAGGATTACATTTCCAATTTTT